>NQII01000981.1:405520-419680 GCA_002778355.1 Clitarchus hookeri | reverse complement strand
GTTTTCAGGGCACCCAGTTCCCTGACCTTACACCCATTATAGGTTGGTTGCCAGTCCACAGCCCAGCCCCAACCCCACCCCAAAGGGCCTGGAAGGAATATGAGAAAACTCCAGAATTGATAGAACAGAGGGAGGCAGGAAGGCATGAGAGGATGAGATAAATAAAAAACACAAGAGATAAATATAAAGGAGGCCTGGAGGAATATGAGAACTAGGTACGAAGGAATGACAGAGCACGAGAAAAAAATTACATCGTAAGGAAAGAGCGGGAGAAAAAGGATCAGAATGTAAGAGAGGGAGAAAACCAATCGGAATGCAAGAGCGGGAGAAAACTAATCGGAATGCAAGAGCGTGAAGTGCCGAGGTGGAATGATAGAGCAAGAGGGGAAAAAGGGAAATCCCAGAGGAGGAAAGGATATCCAAGATGGCCGCCTTTAACAATGAATGATAGAGCAGGAGGTTGCCATGTGACGTCATCCAAGATGGCCGCCTGCTTGTCCATACATCTGCAGTTAGCAGCTAGTTGACGCAGAACTCTCTATTTCTAACTACTTACGTCCTTATTAACACTATTCACGAAGTGTTATTTTCATCTTACATAGTTTCTGACATTTAGCAAGTAACTAATTTTAATTCCCAATTTTTAAGGGCGTGTCTCCCCCTTAACAATTACGTTACTTCGTTTTGCGTAAAGAATCATCTCAGAAAGTTTGCAGCTGGAGTTCATTATAACCTCGTATCATGAAATGCATACATACAAAAACTGTACCGCTCATTAAGAGTACAACTATTTTCTAAATGCAAATGTAAACAGTTCATGTTTTACGATGCACGAATTTCTGTCACATTCATGCATCCCGAACGCATTTTCGGTGAACTTGAGAAGCTGCGTGTGACCCGCAACAGACGGGCGGAAACCTGGCAAGTGGCGGAAGTAAGTGTGGAGAGGCGGCAGTGATGGCCGCGACATGCTCGCAGTAAACCACACGTGTTCGACCGCCGAAGGACGCCCTTCCGACCCACGTGTCACCGGCTTGTACACTCAAACAATCACGCAGAGGGAGCGGGCACCCCACAACCACTGTGGTGTATGAATATTCATATTCCGAGTGATGAGCAAATGGATTTTCGCAATTTATAGAAAAATGTGCGTTTTATATGAACACTACAACGGACCTAACATTGGTGTCGTCTTTAAAAAAAAATACATTTTTTTACTGTCAAAATTATTTGTGAATAATATTTAGTTCGGGAAACCACTATTTACAAATTCACGAAATTTTCTGGCTTACAAAATTTTTTTACGACAGTAAGAAATCTATTTTTCACCATCGGTAAAAAAAAATTTCTTAATTCATGNCTGGCTTACAAAATTTTTTTACGACAGTAAGAAATCTATTTTTCACCATCGGTAAAAAAAAATTTCTTAATTCATGGTCTTTCCCACCTGAATCACGTAGCTGGCCAAGACTACTAGCGTCAAAAATTATTGCAGATTATTTTTCTGAAAGAAAAATCGACAAAACTACAGCAAAAGTAAAGGCTCGCAAATCGCAAACTGACGTAGAGCTAATACTTGGTACATACAGTTACATTCTTGCTGCTCTGCATCGCTTCCCTTGCCCCATCTCACTAAACCGAGCGAATCAGTACCTCAAGGGCGTGTGGTAACCTGAGGAGTGCGCTGATATTTAAAATGGCGTGGCGCTAACGACGCGATAAGCCTATCGGGATTCGTGCACTCCCGTCCTTAAGCGGATTGAATATCTGGGGTTATAGTTACACGAATGTTCAGGCCTTTGCCCTAGCCTCTCTAAGCGGGACTTGGGGTGCGGGGAACCTTCTAGATCGAGCCAGCAAAGCTATTTAAGCCGCGAGGGACCTCCGAGCCGATAGTTCAGAGTTTGGAGGATTGTGCGACCTTAAGCGATAGGTGTTCGCGACGAGCAAGCAGAGCGTCTAATGGTGACGAGAGTGACCAGCGAGAGTGAAGTTTGCGTGCAGATTGCGAGCATCGGTACAGTGGAGAGAGAGATTGACGGGCGGGACAATTGAACTGGATGCATGAGTGACAGACATGTGGGATGATGGCAATAGACAGATTGTAAATATGTAATAAATGAGCGTGAATTAAATTACTGTAACAAATGCAGACACAAACCAGGAATTTAATAAAATTTCAATATACATTCAATATTGCGATCACTAAGAATAATATGAGTAATAGTGGAGATAGTTTAATGTAAATAATAGCTGTGTGAATATTTATGCCGTATAAATAAATTTAAAACCTAACTTTTTTTTATTAAGATCTTTATCCCTCCCAAAATGGATACGCCAATTTGGCTTCTTGTAACAATATTGAACTGGGTAGCTTACACATACTGTTTTAAAATTCAGGAAATAAAAATAGTCCAGATCTCTTGCGAAGCATATCTTTTCTTTCCTTGCCAGGCTAGCCTAAGATATTGAGGCCCCTTCTCGTTTCTTAGATTTTTACCTGGGTCAGTTTAAATTAATGTACACTTAGTGTAAGCTCCTTAAACAGACATCTGACAGAGTTACCAAATTGCATAAATTACACAACATCGACAGAGTGCATGTCATATTAACAGATTTTCCTATTTTTTTTCTTATTTTAGTAAGAGGTGGAGTAAAAATTTCAAACTACAACTATACCAAAAAGAAATTCTACTCAAAATCACTCATTGTTTAGATGTTGGAGAGAGTTTGAATATACAAATACCAAACAACACAGTCTAAAATAATTTGGCAGATTATATTAACGCAAACTTACTTTCTCAGGGAACACGACAAACTTCATAACTATAATAAAAAATATGTGGTATTTTAATAAGTTATTAGTATAATTTGCACTCTACTGAAGACAAGAGAAACTTATTGACAGTATCAGATGTATGTTTTCGGTCGTGGTTATTTCATTCGCATAGCTCTAGTTCCAAAACACGCTTGAGAATTTGCGACAATCTGAAACAACTGTATCACTGCTAACACAAAGGCAAAATCAATGATTATAGCTGCATTAAAATATTTGGCAATATTCTCTCAAACAAAAATAATGGCTCTGCATGCCATCCCTTACCGTTCACCACGCGCGCGCTAAAGTGCTGTGCTTCAAGGACATCACCGGTAACTGTAGAAGCGCGCGTTGGGTTGCGGGCGGCGCCTTTATCTTCGCGCACTTCACGTTAACCCCTCAGTCACGTGCTGATATCCCTAGTAACGGGTGAAGAGTAAGCACGAAGGTACAAAAAAACCGCCTGCGGAAGACTGACGTGTCTCGATAGGTCTATCAGGACTCGTGAAACTTCTCGTCCTTGATAGAATTGTCTGGGTTATTGTTGCAATAATGTTCTGTACATAGTCCTCGCCTTCCTCAGCGCGACTCGAGGTGCGGAGAATCTTCTGTTTCGACCAGTTGGTGTATATAAGCGCGACAGGTCTCCGAATTGACAGTCTGGAGCCCTGCACGGATTTAAGCACCAGGTGTGCGGACCAGCGAAGCAATGATCGGCGACGACAGCGTCAGTAGGAGTGAAGACTGCGAGCGTCGGTACAGTAGAGAGCGAGACTGACAAGTAGGACTGGATGCGTGAGTGACAGACGTTTGGAATGATGGCAAAAGACAGTTTGATTGAGTGTGTATAAATAACAAGTGCAGTTTAAAAGACTGTTACAGTGATAAGGACATTAATTAGTTTTGAGATTGGCATTACATATTGCGTTCACTGAGAATAATACGTGTTAACTGTATAGCCAGGTAATTTAATGTTGTAAATGATAACTGTAGGTATTTTCATAGCATTATAAATAAATAAGAAAATTAAATTTAGCTCTTATATCAATAGAGACCTCCATCCCTTACGAACTCGGATACGCCATTGGGCGTCCTTTAACAATATGTTTACCATGAAACACTATCAAGCTCAAAAAAATTAACACTCATTTTAGTAATCATTTTCCATCGATAATGTCGCAAAAAAAAAGAGTAAAGGAAATTACCTGTGCTTGTTGAGCAAACTGCTCGTGGAAGCCACGGCAATCTACTGTGCTGTTATGGTCCATACGGTATGATAAGGCCACTTTCTGACAGTCAGTGAGTGGCAATTAACGTATACGAAACAAACAAAGTGTAATTTACAAAATCCTGTATCAGCTGATGCACGAACGAACAAAAGTTAAAATTACGTTGGCTATTCTGAGTGCACTGCCGATGCACATCACAAAAGCAGAAAATACGNGAACAAAAGTTAAAATTACGTTGGCTATTCTGAGTGCACTGCCGATGCACATCACAAAAGCAGAAAATACGCGGATAAGAAAGAGTTCTTAGATTTATTAATACATTTTATTTTACAGGGTCACAAAACAATGGTTGTTAGTGTTAAAAACTAAACTTCGTGATAATGTAGTGACGTGTGATGCATTAGGCGTATTAGAGCGGCGCTGTCCCACAACCACCCCCTCCCCCTTCCCCTCCCACCGGCATAACCAGTATAGGGACTTAGAGAGACACGTGGCAGTCATAATCCCCGCACAGGGAAAGGTCGAGCAGAGGCCNAGTTCCCTGACCTTACACCCATTATAGGTTGGTTGCCAGTCCACAGCCCAGCCCCAACCCCACCCCAAAGGGCCTGGAAGGAATATGAGAAAACTCCAGAATTGATAGAACAGAGGGAGGCAGGAAGGCATGAGAGGATGAGATAAATAAAAAACACAAGAGATAAATATAAAGGAGGCCTGGAGGAATATGAGAACTAGGTACGAAGGAATGACAGAGCACGAGAAAAAAATTACATCGTAAGGAAAGAGCGGGAGAAAAAGGATCAGAATGTAAGAGAGGGAGAAAACCAATCGGAATGCAAGAGCGGGAGAAAACTAATCGGAATGCCAGAGCGTGAAGTGCCGAGGTGGAATGATAGAGCAAGAGGGGAAAAAGGGAAATCCCAGAGGAGGAAAGGATATCCAAGATGGCCGCCTTTAACAATGAATGATAGAGCAGGAGGTTGCCATGTGACGTCATCCAAGATGGCCGCCTGCTTGTCCATACATCTGCAGTTAGCAGCTAGTTGACGCAGAACTCTCTATTTCTAACTACTTACGTCCTTATTAACACTATTCACGAAGTGTTATTTTCATCTTACATAGTTTCTGACATTTAGCAAGTAACTAATTTTAATTCCCAATTTTTAAGGGCGTGTCTCCCCCTTAACAATTACGTTACTTCGTTTTGCGTAAAGAATCATCTCAGAAAGTTTGCAGCTGGAGTTCAGTATAACCTCGTATCATGAAATGCATACATACAAAAACTGTACCGCTCATTAAGAGTACAACTATTTTCTAAATGCAAATGTAAACAGTTCATGTTTTACGATGCACGAATTTCTGTCACATTCATGCATCCCGAACGCATTTTCGGTGAACTTGAGAAGCTGCGTGTGACCCGCAACAGACGGGCGGAAACCTGGCAAGTGGCGGAAGTAAGTGTGGAGAGGCGGCAGTGATGGCCGCGACATGCTCGCAGTAAACCACACGTGTTCGACCGCCGAAGGACGCCCTTCCGACCCACGTGTCACCGGCTTGTACACTCAAACAATCACGCAGAGGGAGCGGGCACCCCACAACCACTGTGGTGTATGAATATTCATATTCCGAGTGATGAGCAAATGGATTTTCGCAATTTATAGAAAAATGTGCGTTTTATATGAACACTACAACGGACCTAACATTGGTGTCGTCTTTAAAAAAAATACATTTTTTTACTGTCAAAATTATTTGTGAATAATATTTAGTTCGGGAAACCACTATTTACAAATTCACGAAATTTTCTGGCTTACAAAATTTTTTTACGACAGTAAGAAATCTATTTTTCACCATCGGTAAAAAAAAATTTCTTAATTCATGATCTTCCCCACCTGAATCACGTAGCTGGCCAAGACTACTAGCGTCAAAAATTATTGCAAATTATTTTTCTGAAAGAAAAATCAACAAAACTACAGCAAAAGTAAAGGCTCGCAAATCGCAAACTGACGTAGAGCTAATACTTGGTACATACAGGAATCGCGAGAAGACGTGAGCACGAGCCCGACAGCCATCCAGTGAGACGACACCATGTGCGGGCCTTTGTCCAAGGCCTACCACTTCGCCGGAGCTCATACCCAGATGACAGCTTACCAGCACCCACAGCAGAGATAAGTATACAGTCGCCGTCCAGAGAAGCCCCCCTCCTCCCTGAAGTCGTACACAGTTAATACGAGTAGCCAGAATAGAGTACCACACCTCGGAAGTGTTGCTGTATGTTGTTTTTTTGTTCAAACTCGAGACAATATATTCGTCCTTCGAAATGAAACAGCAAAAGACTACCTTATTGAAAACCCCTCAACCTTCTAGGCACCTTATAGTCTATGCCTGGAGGAATTAACTACGACACTATAAGTCACCCTGTATTCTCCACAGGTGGGGTAAAGCGCAAGTTACATCGTCTTCCCCAACCAAATAGCATCAGTAGTTATGTATAGGTGTTCAAAATGAAATTTACAATAGAACGATATGACGTGGAAACGTTATCTGAAGTTGTGCTAACTTCAGAAAGCTTTTTCACGTCGTATCATCCCTCTCCAACCTCGCTTTCAACACGTCCTTGATATTAATTCCAAAAGCATACAGAAATATTGCATAATATTTTTTTCTAATATAAGAACTATCAACTTTAAAAAAGAGACGTTATCTGTTGACCAAAAAAAGGGTTGCTCAAACTTCGCCATGATATGCTGTCGGATATTTTGCGAGGTATTACCAGCCAGAAATGAACCGCTTTCCTGCGCGATATATAAAGAATTTAAAAACAGATGCCAATAGTTATATTTTTCCACGAGCTCTGCATAATTTTTAAAGTAACATATATTTCATGTACAACGATTTGGAGTACAAGTAATTTATATTCGGCCGGTAATCGTTCGTCTACGTAAATTATACGCCATATTGTTCTCTCGAAACCCATCTCCTTGTTTCCGTAGAAAGTGAGACACACGTGAATAGTTTTTAAGCAATTCTAACGTTATTCAACGTCACATATTTCCAACTCGAATATATTAGCTATAATGTCCAAAGTGTGATAATAGATACAACAGACCATCTCGCAAATGTTAACCCAAATTCACTATCTCGGACAAATAAAAAAGAGTTAGCAAATATTTAATTATTTGCAACATTTTATATTTTTACTTTTATAACCTACTTTTTTTTAGACATATGTCAGTCTTAAAATATCTAAAAAAAAATTAGCATTACAGTACAATGAGAAGTGGATTAGCTGACAGCGTGTTCATAAAAAATACAGCCCCGATTTGACGGACCAGCTGATGGTGGAAGGATACGTAGTTACATGTAAACAGTGGCACTACTTTCGCCGAGCTGTCAAAAAGCGGCCTTCTTATATGGTACAGAATATAGCTCCAGCTCCTTCAAATAAACGAACAGCATGAAGAATTATATTCTGGAACAGAGAGTCGATGCGGCAAAAAAAATACGATTCGTTATCGCTGTACACTTTACAGTTTTAAGGTCAAAGTGAATATNTCAAATAAACGAACAGCATGAAGAATTATATTCTGGAACAGAGAGTCGATGCGGCAAAAAAAATACGATTCGTTATCGCTGTACACTTTACAGTTTTAAGGTCAAAGTGAATATATTCCAGGATCATCAGAATCACTGACAGTGTTTGTATGCGCGTTTCATTGACCCACTCCATTGTGGTTCGGGTGCACTACTACATCCGCACGCAACGCACAGGCCATGCAGAACTATCAAGCGTCCACACAGAGCACGCATGCACAACTGAATTCCTTTTGAGCAAGTCACTTTACCGACAACCGACGGATAGCGTGCTGCTTGTTCGCGAACATGCGCGTAGGTTCATTCGGTGCGGCGAAACACATCCATACTAGCGCACAGTCGCCTGTTCACGCACACTCATTCGGCTCGTGCGGGCAACATACTCAAGGGTGGACCCAGCTAAGATATGCCAGATGCAGAACGTAAGGGAAAGGAAATATTAAAAACCGTGAATTGTTACACATCGTACTCATGTACGATGTGTAACAATAGGTACATCAGATTAATTTTTAACATACAGTGACTCACAAAAGTATTCATACACCCACATGTTTAGTCCTAGCGTGTATACGACACAGTGTAATGACACAANTACAGTGACTCACAAAAGTATTCATACACCCACATGTTTAGTCCTAGCGTGTATACGACACAGTGTAATGACACAAACCCTACGTAAAGGAGCGGAATAGCATGCCTCGTAGTACTAATTAAAATCACACTAACGTTAAAAAGGTCGACTACTCAATGGGAAAGATGTAATTGTGATAGTCAAAAAAGTATTGTTACAAGACGCCAGAGGGACGTATCAGAGTTCGTGAAGGATGGAGGTCTCAATAAAATAAAAATTAACTAAATTTGATTTTTAATTTAGTTACACAGCTATTATTTACAATAGTAAACTATCTATATCCACTATTACCCTTGTTATTCTCAGCGAGCGCAATATTTTATGTCTATCTCAATTCTAAGTCATTATCAATGTCTATATATTTGTTAGTCAATTCACATCATTATTTGATCATGTTCAATCTAACTATAGCCACCATTTCAAATGTCTTACAGTCACTCATACAGTTCAATAGTCGGGCCCGTCAATCTCACTCTCCACTGTACCGAAACTCGCAGTCTACAAACTTTGCTCCCGCTGGTAGCTCTAGACGCCACTCGATGCTCTGCTGGCTCGTCGTCTTCACACACCTGTCGCTTATGGTCGCGCAATTCTTCTAACTCTCAAACCATTTGTTCGGAGGCACGTCACGGCTAAAATAGGCTCAATGGCCTGATCAGGAAGGTTCCCCGTACCCCGAGTCACACTGAGAGGGGCAAGGACAATGAACCAGAATATTATTTCAAATAAACACAGAAAATTTGATCCGCTGAAGGTCACGAGCGCGCGAGTTGAGATAGGCTTATCGCGGCAGCNTATATATTTGTTAGTCAATTCACATCATTATTTGATCATGTTCAATCTAACTATAGCCACCATTTCAAATGTCTTACAGTCACTCATACAGTTCAATAGTCGGGCCCGTCAATCTCACTCTCCACTGTACCGAAACTCGCAGTCTACAAACTTTGCTCCCGCTGGTAGCTCTAGACGCCACTCGATGCTCTGCTGGCTCGTCGTCTTCACACACCTATCGCTTATGGTCGCGCAATTCTTCTAACTCTCAAACCATTGGTTCGGAGGCACGTCACGGCTAAAATAGGCTCAATGGCCTGATCAGGAAGGTTCCCCGTACCCCGAGTCACACTGAGAGGGGCAAGGACAATGAACCAGAATATTCTTTCAAATAAACACAGAAAATTTGATCCGCTGAAGGTCACGAGCGCGCGAGTTGAGATAGGCTTATCGCGGCAGCNATTTCAAATAAACACAGAAAATTTGATCCGCTGAAGGTCACGAGCGCGCGAGTTGAGATAGGCTTATCGCGGCAGCATGCGGCGGCGACATGCCTTTCACAACACCACGCACTCTCAGGTTACTTGCCTAGCCCTCGCGCACTCAGTTGCTCGCAAGGCCGTCCCGGAAAGAGATGCAGACCAGCGGAGGTGTAACACTGTTTAGTCTCGTAACGCCTGTGTTCCACCTTCAGCAGTTGCACTGACAAAGACAGGTTTTCTGCACATCAGTTGCCAGACTGTTGTGGTAGTGAGATGTGGTGGTCTGACTGAGGCACTCAACTCAAGTAAAGTGGGTTGTGCGTATTTTGATTTCCAGTGGAAAAACCGGATCGTAAGAAGATTGTGGTATGCCCATTTAGGATAACCGCACAGGTATGTTGCCAAGAAACATGTATGTAAGTGGCAGTCCGGCTTTACTACACAGTTTTAAAATGTTTCGGGGGAAAATAGCCGGATTCCTTGAAAACAAAGGTAACAGTTTTGCAGTTTGTCAATGGAAAAGGAAAAAACACTCAAATTGGATTACATTGTCTCGGAAACGTTGGACAGTGTCACGGAATAGCAAAACAAACAAAAAGGTAGTAGAATACAAAACCATGAAGGTACACTTGTTACACAGTTGTTAACTGGTATTGTAGAATCCATCTACAATAATTGTAGAATTAGAATTGATTTTTAGAATTATATCNTACACAGTTGTTAACTGATATTGTAGAATCCATCTACAATAATTGTAGAATTAGAATTGATTTTTAGAATTATATCTTCTCAGCTTGTATTACGTGACTTGTTGCTTCAGTTCTACAAGTTGCAGACTTGTGGACTTGAAGGAGTTGTGCGANTTCTCAGCTTGTATTACGTGACTTGTTGCTTCAGTTCTACAAGTTGCAGACTTGTGGACTTGAAGGAGTTGTGCGATAGGCCCCTAATGCCATTCTAGTGAGATTTTAATGTTCGTAATCAGGTAGGTTAAACAGTCAAACGCAACTGCGAACTGCTTACAACCGTCTCACCCATTCCTTCCGTTTTATTTCCTATGTTTATTCAACAATGAATAATGAATCCAGCCGCAATAACACCCATCGTGGAGACTGNGTTTTATTTCCTATGTTTATTCAACAATGAATAATGAATCCAGCCGCAATAACACCCATCGTGGAGACTGAACGGTGAGCTGTTTGCCTCGAATACGGGGGCCTGAACAGCAACGTACAGCACGAGCATGCGTGTCCTTTCGTGACAACAAATTTTCTCAGTACGAATGTTCGCGAATACTTAAACCTACGGCTCGTGTGGGCAAAATACTCAAGTGTGGACGCAGCCTAAAACACATATATGAACAAACCACCGACCATAGAGTTGCTAAGATGCCACCATGCAAAATGAAAAGTGGCGCAAGTAAGTTTTTAGAAAAGGAAAATGAATATATTTTTTAATTATTCTGAGTGAATAAACACACTAAAAGTACAATAATGTTAACAAATTTGTAAAAAATAAATTAGAATAATTAGGAAATTCCCTATTAGTACACTCAACTTTTCCTCAAAACCGAGTATTGTGTCCGATGCTGATTTTCACACAACACAAGAAATGACTAAACGCAGTAAATTCGTCAATTCTGCAAAGATATTACGCATTTGGATAAGTTACACATTTACACTATTTTTAATGCATATTAATACCATGTTACGAATAAACTGAAAATTTTGTTCATATTAGAGTTAACGTAATGAAACGACGCATTGACAAAGTTTTTTTATTGACTTTCACAAGTAAATTAACGATAAACACTTCGTTAATAACACCAATCCCATGGCACAGCTAAGACAAGTTCTGGGTAATTCCATACACTAGGTTCCGGCAATGTAATCTCGCTATCTTCGAGAAGATAGTACCTGAGGAGAATAGTTTGAAATAACATTGTACGGTCCTAACTTTGCAGTTACTCGATGACTCAGCCCACCTGTAGCCGATCCTCGCGCTAAACAGACAAGACAGCGCTGTGGCACACACTTTCTTACCAACAAGAAAGTGAATTAACATGCGACCCCACCAAGTAGGGCGGCCAGACTGGCAGGTGTGTGTGGAATGCGAGTTCGNGAACGGTGAGCTGTTTGCCTCGAATACGGGGGCCTGAACAGCAACGTACAGCACGAGCATGCGTGTCCTTTCGTGAAATTTTCTCAGTACGAATGTTCGCGAATACTTAAACCTACGGCTCGTGTGGGCAAAATACTCAAGTGTGGACGCAGCCTAAAACACATATATGAACAAACCACCGACCATAGTGTTGCTAAGATGCCACCATGCAAAATGAAAAGTGGCGCAAGTAAGTTTTTAGAAAAGGAAAATGAATATATTTTTTAATTATTCTGAGTGAAATAAACACACTAAAAGTACAATAATGTTAACAAATTTGTAAAAAATAAATTAGAATAATTAGGAAATTCCCTATTAGTACACTCAACTTTTCCTCAAAACCGAGTATTGTGTCCGATGCTGATTTTCACACAACACAAGAAATGACTAAACGCAGTAAATTCGTCAATTCTGCAAAGATATTACGCATTTGGATAAGTTACACATTTACACTATTTTTAATGCATATTAATACCATGTTACGAATAAACTGAAAATTTTGTTCATATTAGAGTTAACGTAATGAAACGACGCATTGACAAAGTTTTTTTATTGACTTTCACAAGTAAATTAACGATAAACACTTCATTAATAACACCAATCTCATGGCACAGCTAAGACAAGTTCTGGGTAATTCCATACACTAGGTTCCGGCAATGTAATCTCGCTATCTTCGAGAAGATAGTACTTGAGGAGAATAGTTTGAAATAACATTGTACGGTCCTAACTTTGCAGTTACTCGATGACTCAGCCCACCTGTAGCCGATCCTCGCGCTAAGCAGACAAGACAGCGCTGTGGCACACACTTTCTTACCAACAAGAAAGTGAATTAACATGCGACCCCACCAAGTAGGGCGGCCAGACTGGCAGGTGTGTGTGGAATGCGAGTTCGTAGTCAAGTTGAGCGGCAATTAAGAGTGGGGCGGGCGCGGAGAAATCGGAAGAGGAGCCAACAGTGCGATGGGCCAGGCCGGCCCGGAGGAAGTAGGCGAGCTCGCGACCCCAAGCTGCGGGGCAAGTCGCGCTCCCGGACGCCGCTGCAAGGCCGGGTTACATGTCCGCTCCGAGAACCGAGGCGCTCTCACCCGACGATGATTTTCCTATTTCAGATACGGGCGTGTCCTACGTCAGAGGACGCGCTGGCAAAAAAAAACTGCCTAACTGCCCCTACTCGAAGGTATTGAACCCATATGCAATCATTAAATAACGTAAAGAGGCTTTTACCGTATCATTGGGACGTGGAACATTGATTTTTCTGCTACATAACCTCGCAAAACAATACAACACTCCAGATTGCCCAAAATGTTTGTCGCCAAGCCCAATAAAGCTAGTTNCGCTCTCACCCGACGATGATTTTCCTATTTCAGATACGGGCGTGTCCTACGTCAGAGGACGCGCTGGCAAAAAAAACTGCCTAACTGCCCCTACTCGAAGGTATTGAACCCATATGCAATCATTAAATAACGTAAAGAGGCTTTTACCGTATCATTGGGACGTGGAACATTGATTTTTCTTCTACATAACCTCGCAAAACAATACAACACTCCAGATTGCCCAAAATGTTTGTCGCCAAGCCCAATAAAGCTAGTTNGCTACATAACCTCGCAAAACAATACAACACTCCAGATTGCCCAAAATGTTTGTCGCCAAGCCCAATAAAGCTAGTTTTATATTATCTGTAAATACTTTTTTACATGAATATAACGACGGTAAATGCAAATCAAACAAAAATACATTGAAAATGACCCTTTTCTGGTAATGGTTTCCACGCCCTGATTAAACTAGCCTTAAAATTTCGCTTTATAAACATTGGCATGCTTTAAATAATGTTTCGGGACGAATCGTGTATTCTCAAATATGAACTTTGCAGCCATTGCGCTCTATCAAATATATGCCTTAATTACAACCCATCGCCAGTTATATTTGAAACAATACTGACAATTGCCTACTGCTGACTGCTCCTTCTTTCGACAAACTCGTATGAATGGACAGTTTTTAAAAGAACTAAACCCGGCCATAATCTCCGTCCCTCCTGACATACCCTCAGTTGTCAAGTTTTGCGGAGAAATATAAACTGCAATCGGAAGTTCGCGAAGTGCATATAACGCAAACCACATGCTTCTTTCCTAGGTGAATAAAAAAACTCCTCCAGTTTTTCTGCATTAGTTTTCTTTTCATATTAACGAAGACAGCATTCCGCGTGACGCATTTCAAGGTCAGCAAGCTTATTTTCCTGAAATTCTTTTCCCGTTCCGATTAGATTATGTTCAATTATCTGTAACTACACCTGCTACTTCTGTCGTTTCATGAACAGACGTCGCAGCGTGAATACTGAATCTGTTAATTTACCTGAAGCCTATTCCAACAGTAAAAAATATGATCAAACAAGAGCTGTAGTAAATACTAATGAAGCTAAAGAAAATGGAAGTTACATTCTTACAGCTCATCTGCGGTAGCGGTTTACTACATCCCCAC
>NQII01000981.1:391252-405514 GCA_002778355.1 Clitarchus hookeri | reverse complement strand
GGGGGGGGGGGGGCAGCGTCTCAGTGCCCAAAACGATTACAACATTGAAAGCAATAACGACTCCGATTTAAAAAGAGTTGCGACGATAAAATCGTGCGTTAAAAAAATTAAGACAACTTGGCTGCTTCTACGGTAGCCCATTGTCAAAATTTCCTTCCTGTCTACAACCAGTAAGTATTTAGCAGTGGCGAGTTCGTATCTACACCAGTAATTTATTATTCACTATGATAAATCATACGACGGGTAGTTACCTGATGTCTACTATTGTATTCA
Source organism: Clitarchus hookeri (assembly GCA_002778355.1). NCBI lineage: Eukaryota > Metazoa > Arthropoda > Insecta > Phasmatodea > Phasmatidae > Clitarchus > Clitarchus hookeri. Next base: position 405,241 of record NQII01000981.1, on the reverse strand, counting down.
CTCCTAGCAGGCTGCACTAGTGTTACTTATAAAATCGGTTTTATCCACATTCCTGGCAAAATACTGGTGACACTTATGGCTAAGGGACTGACATCGCGTAATATTTTCACGTACAGTAGCGTCCCGCTAATCCGAACCACGCTAATCCGAAATTCCGGTTAATCCGAACAAACGAAAGTACAGTAGGTTGGAAAAAATCAAAACAAAAATACAACTCCATATTCAGTTTATTAGTCCTCTGTATCTTTATAAATTGTATGTAAACGGTAATTATAGTACTTACAAATATTATTTGTTCATGTTCACATAATCAGTTAGTATTTTCTGGCGTAATGAAGAAAATCTGCTGGACGAAGCAATATTACGTCATCGCCTCATATACATCACGTCAGCTGGTGTGGCGATCTGTTGCTCGACGTAGCGTAGGGAAAGGTCAGGAGCCGCTGCCGCGTCAGTGTGTGACACAAGCTGCTCCGTATCACCGTCGGCCTCGACTTCACTCTGATCTTCGTCGTGGTCGGGGCATTGTCGTGTGACTGCTGCCACAATGCGTTGAACCTTCCAGATGGTCAGGGCGACTGATATAAAAGTGTGACAGGCCTCCGAGCCGGCAGTTGTTGAATTGATGAGGGAATGAGTGGTGAGAGAAGTGACCAGCGGGAGGAAAATCTGCGACTGCGAGCATTGGCGCAGCAAATATTGCGACTGGCAGGTTGGACTAGTGGACTGAATGCGTGAATGAAAAACATTACAAATGACTGCAACAGACAGACTGAAAGTGTGTTAATGATGAGAATGAGTTAATTAGAGTTAAAATAGATATTAAATATTGCGCTCACTGAGAAAAAAAAGATTAATAGTGGAAATAGATAATTTAATGATGTAAATAATAACTGTGAATAAATTAAAGATGTAGTTCTTTTACTTTTATTAAGACCTCCATCCCTCACGAATTCAGAACGCCCCTCAAGCGTCCATGTAACAGTATTTACTTGTTACAGATAGTGTGTGCGAAAATCGGCAGTTCACTTTACCAGATATACGTCACAATTGAACATGGTTTGTATTCAGTTCTTTTCTACCGTTACACCTCATGTTCAGGGAACAAGATCGCCAGTTGTACTACGAGTCGCTGTTTTGCTCTCCGCTCACAGTAAGCCTGCCGTGTGCTGAGCTAGGTTATCTGCAGGTCGCGTAGTACGGAGTTACAAGCTAGGAAAATAACTCGCTCGTGCTCTATTCAACTATTTCTATCACTCTCGTGTGTTGCAGAGGACATTTTGTACAGTATCGCTAAAAAAATATATATGTCACACAGTGTGTGTGTTTCATGCAATTGCCCTTAATACCTGGCGGGCCCACCTTCTTCTTTATGATTTCCTGTAACCTTCGTAACAATCGTGATATAGATTTAACGAAGTTTTCAGTTGTTGTTGGTATCTTCCTCCATTTATCTAATAATGTCTTCTCGAGATCATTTCTGTTATAGATGATGTGCATTCGTATTCTTTCTTCTAGAATATGCCACAAATTCTCAATGGTATTGAAATCCTATTTCGGATCAAGCCTGCCAAAAAATGTTTCACTAATTAAAACAAACAAGCTGCTTTCCTCCCACGCACACCACGTGTAAGGCGTCTGCTGCGGGTGAGTCATGGCACTGTGTTTCGTAGACGAATACTTGTTTGACGTTAAAGTCGACATGCATAAATTTCGTGTTCTAATTGTAAACAACAGAACATTTTAGCATACGTTATGTTATTTTAGAAGACTTATGAACTGCCTTCTTTGTTTTGCATATAGTATTTACAGTAATGTAATGTGACTGTTGCCACGAATACTTTTTGGAGTCACTGTATGTGGGGAATCGAGAAGGTATTAAGGGCGGGATTACGACTTCACGTTTCTTGTAACAATTTACAATTAATACGCTCACGTAAACTGACTGCACTTTCACTAGTGTGTTTTAATGAGACCTTTCACGTAGGTTTAGCATAATATAAAAGTTCATTTAAAGGTATTCTTTGCTTGGCGGTATTTAGCTGTTGCATGATGACGTGATTCTGTACCACGTCATTTTGCAAACGAATCACAATAGTGACGAAGATGGTACCTTTGATTCTCACGAGTTTGTGTTTATTTTTGCCGCGTCGTTTGCTCACTTTTGTAACCCAACGCACATAACATTATTTTCTCTCGGCATAGAAGACGAAAGAATATGAATTTGGTACATGCTGAGCAATGTAATCTTTTGAACCTGCAATTTAATAGTGCAGCTATTAAGTGTTTTTTTTTCTCCTTCAGAAAAATTGATGTGATACACTTGTATATTTAAATATGATGGCAGGGTAAAGAAACAAAATATCACCCGTAAATCATGAATAACAAATAGCAGTGTTGAAGTGTAAGAAACATAGAAATATTGTCATTGTAAATTCGGAAATATTTAGAGTATTTATGGATTGCCAGGATATTGAAATTATTTTACACAGATTTATTAATATATTTGCGTGTATTTACCGATGTTTTCAATTAAATTTGTCAGCGTAAGTAATTTATGAAATGCATATTATCTTCTTCATTTGTTTCTCAATTTCTGCTCGTATGCACGAGAAAAATTTCTAAATTTTCCAGGTGCACTTCATTTCGGAGATTGACATGTACGTAGTTTTCAGATTTTGAATAAATCACGAAAACCCAAACTTTTGCCATCTGTTATAAGTATAGTTATAAATTTTAATTTTAAATGTTTAGTTTAAAAAGCATTTGTTGCGACATTTTTATCTAGTACGAAGTTTTTGTCTAAATGATGCATCATAAAGAGGCGCCCGAAAAGATAACTTTTTACGTAAACAGTAGAGCCCCGTTAATCCGAATTAATTGGGACCGAGGCCAGTTCGGATTACCAGATTTTCGGATTAACCGAAATACCTTCTTTAATGGAGTACCAAGCAGTTAATTTAATAATACATATGTATTGAGTAGAGACGCACGGGGCCGGAAGTATTAGTATGGTGGAGTGTGCGAAAGTGGTTCCGGTGTTTGGGATGGGGAAGGTGAGTGACCTTGAGGCATATGTCCCTGCACCTGCGCAACGCACTCTCTGTCTTGCTTTTGTTAGTTGTTTACACACCTTTGTTCGGTTCACATCGCGTGTCGTGTTTGTTTCGTGTAAACATCTTTCTTGTTTGTGCCTGGCAGTAAATTGCTTTGTTAAAAATGGCTACTAAAAGAAAGCATACTACGTGTACGCTTAAAGATGAAAAATTAGAAGTTTTAAGACGTTTAGATGAAGAGGAAAAATTATCAGGGTATTTGGTGTAGGGAAAGCCACTATTACAGACTGGAAAAAGAACCGAGCCAAGCTTGAACAGTTTTGTGCGTCGACTTCCGAAAAAACCCTCGAATCTCGACAAACATCGAAATCGTCACAGTTTGAAAAAGTTGACGAATCACTTTGTCTGTGGTCTACGCAAGAGAGACAAAGGGGCACACCTATGAGCGGACCTCTAATTCAACAGAAGGCTATCCACCTTAATAAATTAATAAATGGCGATAACATTCCATTCACGGCAAGCATTGGCTGGCTTGACAGGTGGAAAAAACGTCACGGGATTCGTGAACTAACAATAACGGGAGAGATGTTATCAGCTGATTACGCAGCGGCCGAAGAATACATTACTGAGTTTTCCAATTTGATATCGGCAGGTAATTATTCTCCTCAGGAAATTTATAATGCTGACGAAACAGGTCTAAACTTTAAGGCACTTCCAAATAAAAGTCTTGCATCAAGAGATGAGTCCCGGGCCCCAGGCTTTAAAATGAGTAAGGAACGTGTCACATTAATGGCGTGCTGCAATGCAACAGGTAATCACAAGCTGCCATTAATGGTTATCGGAAAGTCAGCAAAACCTCGATCATTCAAAAACATCAATATGAATTATCTTCCTGTTTACTACAGGAACCAAAAAAAGGCTTGGATGAATGGGAGTCTTTATTAAAGAATGGTTCGAAAAACAGTTTGTGCCAACTGTAACACGGTTTAAAAAGAAAATGATTTGCCAGTCCGAGCTCTGCTCCTGATAGACACCGCCCTGTCTCATCCAGAAGTGAATGAACTGACTGTGGCGAAATAAAGGCCGTGTTCCTCCCACCCAACGTTACTCCTCTGCTGCAGCCAATGGACCAGGGAGGTTTACAAACAGTGGAACTCTGCTACAAGAAGATATTTTTATCCACTTTAATAGAGGGTCAGGATGACTCCCTGTCCCTACTACAAAAGATTAAAAAAAGTGAACATCAAGGACGTGGTTTACTGGTCTGCTGAGTCCTGGGACAGTGTGAGTGAACAATCTTTGAAAAAATCCTGGAAGAAAATATGGCCTACATTGACCTTCATTGAAAATCCAGATGAAAACAGTGGGACAGAAAATATTTTTCAGCTCATGCAGCAAATTCCTGGGTGTGAAGAAGCAGCCAAAATTGACGTCGATGACAAGCTCAAAAAGTAGTACCTAGATACACTTATTTCTAAAGCTACAACTTGATGAAACTCAAGTTTTGATTTTCATACGTCAACACTGGAAAGCCGAAATGTGGTAAATGCGCTATAGTTGCACAGATACACTGCAAAAACAATACCCTACTTCTTGGCTATCGGGTAAAAAAAAATATTTCCTTCCTTTTGGGTTGCCGTAATCTGTTAAAAACCTAGGGCAACATAGTATAATTTTATAATTCTGTTTTTCACATAAATGAATTGTCTTTTCCCAATTAATTTTTTAGCATATCACTGTAAAACTCAATTGTACCCGGGCGAAGGCCGAGCCGGTTCGCTAGTTCAATTTACTTATAATATAACTTGAGACTCAAGGGTTTTATATAGTGGGTTGGCCTGAAGTGTATGAAAACGAAACTGAGTTCATAATACTGGTTAATAAGTTTGCTACAGCACAGCAAAGAGTTCAAAGAGTTGATGCAATAATCGATAAGCCAATTCTTAGCAATATTTCCACCATTAGAGAGAGAGGGGAAGAGAAAATACATATATATATACGTGCATATATACAAACATATACATAAATATATACGTGTTTAGGAAACGTGTACAAACCTGGGCACGTGATTCGTGACCGGAGAAGAGGAAGATTGAAATAGGACACCCTTGGTCCACCTCAAATACCAAGGGCTGTAGAAGCCCTTAAAGGCGGAGGGCGACAAGCACAGTATGTGGGATATTATGCAAAGCATTAGAGGAACACAAATTGGTATAAGAATTAATTACACCCAGATCTTGGATAAAAGGAAGGTATGGTAAGTCGTGCACACTCCCATCATGTAAATAATATGAGTTGGCATCCTTTGATTGCATGCAACATTTACACCGTGAGGTTAGCGATTGTGGATGCAATAGAATGAAGCAGGGCGTCGTAATTAGCAAAAAAAAAAGCCCCCTAGTTGCAACTCTCTAGGACCCACAGTTTCCATATAAAATGTAAACAAAAAGGTACAGTGGTAGCAAGGCCATGGCCTGACGAGTAGGCAACACGTCCTGCCCACTGTGGTAAACACATGTTGGTGGTACGATGCACGATGTTACACGTCACAACCAGTTCCCCTTTCCCCCCTCCTGGGCAGTGTAGTTTCCCGCCCCGTCTACCCGTGCGGCCTGTTATTCACAGCCTGCCACTACTTCGATTCACTAGGTACTGCAGACGTAAACATGGACGAGTACACAAATTCTAAAATGACGGACACGATCTTGGTGTATGATGAAGTAAGTGGCAACGGCAGGGCAGCTGCTGTGCGTGTGTACAGCCAAAGATACCCTGCATGACGTCAGCCGAACCACCAGACATTCGCACACCTTATACAGCGACTACGGGAAACAGGCATGTCTCAGCATCGGTGCGGACCTGGTCGACAGAGAACCGTCCGCACCCCGCAGTTTGAAATGGTGGTCTTAGAGAATGTAGCGGAAAACGCTTGACGATCACCCGCGCGAATGCGCGGAGAATGTATGCATCGAATGGCACAGTATGGTTGGTGTGTCCTCAATGAACAGCTAATGCGATCTTACCATGTGCATAGGGTACAAGCACTGGGACCAGCAAATTATACCCCTAGGTTAGAATTTTGCGGGTGGTTCATGCAGCGGTGTGAAATTTATCCTGATTTTCCGGCGACTGTAATGTTTACAGATGAAGCCACGTTCTCTCAATAAGGCTTTTGCCACAGTAGAAATGTCCACCTGTGGGACGACACCAACCCACACGCAACTGTGACGAGAGGCTATCAGCACTGCTTTACCATCAACACTTGGGCCGGTATAGTGGGGGGCAATGTTATTAGCCCATAATTGCTGCCAAACCGTGTGACGTGATTTCAATGTTATGATTTCCTGCAGTTCAGATTGCCACAGTTACTGGAGGATGTTCCGCTCGCCACCAAAGAATTAATGTGGCTGTAACACGACCGTGCACCACTCCATTTCAACAGGATTGTGCGTGACAACCTCAATACAGCATATCCCGCTCGCTGGATAGGACCGGGTGGGTCTCGTGCTTGGCCACCACGCTCTCCGGACCTTACACAATTAGACTTCTGGCTGTGGGGATTTCTTAAGGAGTGTGTGTACGAGACACCCCTGACATCTGAAGAGGACCGGTTAGCGAGGGCAATGACTGCTTGCGATCAGGTGCGAGACGCACTAAGAGTTTTTCAACGCATCCGCCAGTCTCTCATACGCCGTATTAACTACTGCAATGACATTGGAGGAGCACATTTCGAACATTTGTTGTAAAATTGGCTGTGATACTGCCACCTGCATAATCTCGAATGACTGCAATGTGTGTTCTATTGTGCTGTCAGGTAGTGCCTTCAGTGCCGATAACCCATTGCTACATCACGGAATGTACATGTGTTTAAACACATTAGTACAGAGTCATGCTACTGGGCCATTAAGTCATTATCGCTACTCACCAGGCCATAGTATTGCTACCACTAAACATGTACACTGAAGAGCCCAAAAAAAACTGGTACACCTGCCTAATATCGTGTAGCAACACCCTCCCCCCTTCCCAGGCCTGCAGAAGTGCCGCAAGACGACGTGGCATGGACTCGACTAATGTCTGACAGTATGCAGGAGGCCATTCATACCATGAATCCTGCAGGGCAGCCCACAAATCCAATCTGCGCCAATTTGAGAAAGGGTTACACGTCTTGTCACGTTTAATGATTCTCGTCAGTCGTAGTTTGTCCCGTTCTTTCACGATCTTTTTCCGGCCGCAGCGATGTCGATGATGTGATGTTTTACCGGATTCCCGATATTCACGGTACACTCGTGAAATGGTCGTACGCGAACATCCAAATGTTATCGCTACCTCGAAGATGCTATGTCCCATCTCTCGTGCGCCGACTATAACGCCACGTTCAAACTCACTTAAATCTTGATAACCTACCATTGTAGCAGCAGTAACCGATCTAGCTGCCGACCGCATCGCGTTACTCTGATTGGTTCCATACCTATGTTACTTGCATACGAACGCCTAAACCTGTGTTTTTTTTTTTTTTTTTTCTCTTTAGTGTAGTTTGCGCAGTATACACTGGTTGTTAAATGCTTATAACTATTTGCTTTTATGATTGTTTTTTATATCTGTTTGCATCAGCACGTAGTTGTGACGTCTCTCTTGCGCAGTTAATGGTTTAAATGTATGTTGTTTTGTGGCAAGCAAAGGAACAAAGTCTTTACAAGTCGTGTAATGTGTATAGCACCTAACGCATTGTCTGCATTTTTGAGGTTGACCCTTGTGACCAGTCATTCTTTCTCAAGCCGGCGTGCATTCTAGCTTTTACTAAACTTCTTGGCATGATAGCAACATATCACTTTTAAGGACTGTGGTTCCATCGGGTATTTTTTATATATTGTGACTCGTTATGACCAAGCTCGTGATGTACTTGCATACATGCCAGTTCTTTAGTGTTTGTTACGTCATTGATGTTTCATGTACAGGGCGGTTTAATATATTTTACACTTGGTTTCCCCGACCCTAGCGGTATGCTGACTGTGTTTATTTATATTAACGCGTACATATTTTAGTGTAACCTGCGACTATGTATGTCTTGTTATCGGTGCAATTGTGTGCCACTTTATTTTTCAATATTTGGCTAGTTGTTAAGGGTTACTCATGCTAACGATTACTCCGGCCACAGACACTTGTGTTGGACTAACGGTGTTTGTTTATATTACTATATCTATTATATATGTAATTTACAGTTATCCACGACTATGTACATCATACATGAAGTGCATTTGTATATATCTTGATTTTATTTCCTTATAGTTGTTTGTTGTATATTACCTATGCTGGCGTTTATTTATGTACATATTCTCACATTAATATATATATACAAGAGTATGCATATATACATATATATATATNATTTCCTTATAGTTGTTTGTTGTATATTACCTATGCTGGCGTTTATTTATGTACATATTCTCACATTAATATATATACAAGAGTATGCATATATATATATATATACACACACAACCTAGATGATGGTGGTAGAAGGGAGGCTGGCTGTCGCTGAGAGTGATCCAAGTTGGTAGACATCTGCGGGAGCAAACAAGGATGGCGGTGGACGATTGTCGAGAGCGTGTGAGCCGATGCGTATGTGTGTGCTATTTCAGAGCCTACATTCATACATGCAACAGTAACTTTGCGACGCACTTGTATGTATACCTACCATTATTTTTTCTTTACATATGTAGACGGTTCTTACATGTTCTCGAACATCAACAGTTTGTGAATGCTGATCAACTATGCTTATAACAGGGCTTAATGCCTGCTTGTTCGCATCTCCTTCATTGCAGTCGTACATGATGTCTGTGATGTGGTCGTAGCTTCGGTGGGTCGAAAATGGTGGGCAACTATGCTTATAAGTGGGCTTAGAGCGTACTTGACCATGCGACACAGTTCATCGTCGGGGGCGTTAACTATGTTACGAATTTGGTGGCTGTATCTTAAATGCTTCGGAAATAACAGCCAACTATTTGTATATGTAGGCTTAGAGCATACTTTTCGTCGTCGGGAGTGATAGTTATGTTGTTATTTTGGTAGCTGTATCTTAAAGCGTTCAGATATTACAGTTAACTATGCTTATATGTGGGCTTGCGTACTAGACACGTGCACGGTGTGACTTATTGTAGGTTCTGGAATGCCTGGCATCCTGACGGGGATCCACGACACAGAAGTGCACGCGCTCAACAGTTCGGACATTACAGCCAACTGAAGGAATGAGAGAAGTTGCATGATGAGGCAATGAACTCTAATATTCTTCAGACAAGATGGATGGTGCTGGCTTGGAATGACAGAGCATGAAGTGGACGGTATTTTATAGGTGAGAGAGCGACCACGCTACTGCGTGCATGAGAAAACTAATCTGAATGCAAGAGTGTGAAGAGTCGAGGTGGAATGATAGAGCAAGAGGGAAAAAGGTAAATTACAAAGGAGAAAAAGGGAAATCCAAGATGGCCAACATTGCCTAGGAATGACAGAGCAGGACATTTCCCCGCGACGTCTTCCAAGGTGGCCGCCATGGCTCCCGGCTCCCCGCTCCCCGCCAGGATTCCAGGTGCTGGTGAACATACCATTTCTAACTACTAAAGTTAAACCAATGAGCACCTGTTTCTATCACAATGCCTCGGTTGCTTGATGTAAAGGATTTTTAATTTACACGCCTTTCAGCTAACCGGGAAGGAAAGAAGGCTTACATTCTACATAAAACTTACTTAAATCTTAAATAAAAATGTCCACAACCGTAGCTGAGCCGGGATTCGAACCCGGAGCCTCGCTGTCCGAAGTGAAAACCTTTGCGACCTCGGCCGCNCCACAACCGTAGCTGAGCCGGGATTCGAACCCGGAGCCTCGCTGTCCGAAGTGAAAACCTTTGCGACCTCGGCCGCAGGTCGCCCGGGAAGTAGGATAAGTCAGTTATCGGCAAGAGTAATCTGTGCTCTCCCCAAGCCATTGCCATTGACGCTATTAACTAATCACGCCGACAAACGAGCTATTTCCAGCACTGTCAGTGGTCTGCCTCTATGTCTGAATAACCACGGCTGTCCAGTGCACTTTCCTACATGTCTCATTCTCTCCCTCGATCATACGATACAAAAAATAAGCCTGTAACACGCAGTTATTTGTTCACAGGGCAATTTTAGTAGAAGCTGTCAATATCCCAACTAGACACGAGACAATATATTTAATAATTTTGTGTTTCTTGCTGGTAACCGAAACGCATCCCATTATCACTATCTTCAAAAATCACACACGTACAGTACATCATAAAGTAGCTCCAACATAACGCCTACGTATGACGCACCACATCAAGAAATAATCCGTGAGCGATATCATAGTGTATGCATGCAGTTCACAGTTATCCAGGTCCATTATTTCAACATTTTTGTAAGCATACGATAGAAAATAAGCAGTAGTTACTTAGTTCTCCCAGCATCTCATAAGAATTACACTGTTTTGATAAGGATATCTTCCTGGGCGATATTCCCAAGTCTAGGTAAGCATTCCCAGCAATCCATTTTTAAACTATGACAGCAGTCTGCTGGTCGACAGCGAAAAATTTAAGAGGTGATACAAAATCGCGATGATGGTAGGAGCATCACAAGCGAGATGCGATACTATGTGACATGAAGCGAAACCCCTTGATGACGTGAATTAAAATCACTGACAAAGTTATCTGTAGCAAGAAGAATTTATTTTCAAGCCAAATTATTTAGCTCTAGAGGCGCGTGTACACTATACTGTCGGAAGACCATCACCTGTCTACAAGCGACAAATCATCATTTGGAAATGCCACACGAAATGTCGACTGCCTCGACTACACCTGATTAACAGTTNGTCTACAAGCGACAAATCATCATTTGGAAATGCCACACGAAATGTCGACTGCCTCGACTACACCTGATTAACAGTTCTTATCAAGAAGTGAGAGGACGATTATGACATTTTAACCGCAACTGCATAGAGTATGTCTACAAGTTAGGGGTGGTACACGAGATGAAATAGAACTTATTTTATTTAAAGTTCTCATGTTCAGAAATGCNTATGTCTACAAGTTAGGGGTGGTACACGAGATGAAATAGAACTTATTTTATTTAAAGTTCTCATGTTCAGAAATGCCTCCTCATGCCCAAAAATTTGACTTATTACGTACATACAGGCAGATTACGCCACCTGCTCAAAATTGCCTTTTTCACATGTGATACATACTCTGCAGCACCGCTTCATGTGGCGCACATCATTGATTATGGCCGTAGTGTTCTTGATGGTCTCGAATGCTGCACGAATCCTGGCCTCAAGTTGTGCTCTGATAGTCACAGGAGTATCGCACACAAGTGTGTTTACGTGGCCCCAAAGGTATAAATCCAAAGGNCAAGTTGTGCTCTGATAGTCACAGGAGTATCGCACACAAGTGTGTTTACGTGGCCCCAAAGGTATAAATCCAAAGGCGTTAAGTTGGGAGAGCGGGGTGACCAGACAATGGGACCACCCCATCAAATCCACCATGCCCCAAAAACAGTGGCTATGTGGTCACGAATGCAGCAGCCGTAGTGAACTGCACATTGAAACCATATGACCCTCGAATATCCAGACTCACTTCCTCCAACAGAACTGGTAGAATATTCCGCAGGAAAATCAGATACATTGCAGCGTTGGCGTGTGGTGGCAAAACGTGCGGTCTTATTAAAATGCCATTTATTATCCCAGCCCAGACGTTTACTGAAAATCTCTGTTGATGGCTCGTTGGGTACGACGTGTGGCTGTGTTGCTCGGCCCATNCAAGTTGTGCTCTGATAGTCACAGGAGTATCGCACACAAGTGTGTTTACGTGGCCCCAAAGGTATAAATCCAAAGGTGTTAAGTTGGGAGAGCGGGGTGACCAGACAATGGGACCACCCCATCAAATCCACCATGCCCCAAAAACAGTGGCTATGTGGTCACGAATGCAGCAGCCGTAGTGAACTGCACATTGAAACCATATGACCCTCGAATATCCAGACTCACCTCCTCCAACAGACCTGGTAGAATATTCCGCATGAAAATCAGATACATTGCAGCGTTGGCGTGTGGTGGCAAAACGTGCGGTCTTATTAAAATGCCATTTATTATACCAGCCCAGACGTTTACTGAAAATCTCTGTTGATGGCTCGTTGGGTACGACGTGTGACTGTGTTGCTCGGCCCATACTGAGTGTGAGTATTAAACAGACAATCCCTCGAGAAGTAGCAATGATCAATTAACAGAGCGTGCTGTAGGAAGTAAGGTTTTTGATCGCACTGCTGCAACAGCCATTGGCAGAACATCATGCGTGCAAATAAATATGATGCCTGTAAATCCTGCAGAGTGAAATCCAAATGATAGAACAATGCAGAAGTGCACAATGCGTCGGGCTAGTAGGGAGAGCCCTCTCCTACACCACCTCCCCTAGTGCCCTCCTCCGAAGCTGCGCGAAGATTTATTTTCTCATTTGAACTTTAACTTTTATACATGATACGGCCGAAGCTGTAGTTCGTAAAAAATTCCCTGTCAGATTGACGGTTGATGTGCATGACCCGTGAGCTGGTGGATGATGTATCATGAACTCACTCCAACATGTATTCTTCAAACTTTGGTGTCCTGACTGTCCTCGATCTAGGAGCCCAATTTTTGAAACTATCGGAATAATTATGCTAGCGGATTAATCCAATACTTCCCTTCCGATAGCGAGTGTCGCAATACCAAAATACGCATTGTTGAGACTGTCGTAGCGACTGCCGGAATGAAATGTAATGTATATATACACACATATGTATGTATGTATACATATGTATATATATATACACACACACAGATGTGACAAAAGTCATGGGATAGCAATATTCAAATATACAGATGGCAGTAGTATCGCGTACAAAATGTATAAATGGGCAGTGCATTGGTTGGGCTTTCATTTGTAGTCAAGTGATTCATGTGAAAAGGTTTCTGATGTGATTATGGCCGCACGACGGGAATTAACAGACTTTGATTGCGGAATGGTAGTTGGAACAAGACGCATGGGACATTCCATTTCGGAAATGGTTAATTAATTCATCATTCCGAGATCCACAGTGTCAATAATGTGCCGAGAATACCTAATTTCACGCATAACCTCCCACCATGGACAATTCAGTGGCCTACCGCCTGCACTTCATGACCGAGACCAACGATGTGTGAGAAAAATGGTCAGTGTTAACAGACAAGCAACACTGCATGAAATAACCGCAGGAATCAATATGGGACGTACGACGGACGTGTCCGTTAGGACAGTGCGGCGAACTTTGGGGGTGCTGGGCTATGCTAGTAGAAGACCGACTCGAGTGCCTTTACTAACAGCACGACATCGCCTGCAGCGCCTCTCCTGGGCTCGTGACCATATCGGTTGAACCCTAGATGACTGGAAAACCGTGGCTTGGTCAGGTGAGTCCCGATTTCAGTTCGTAAAAGCTGATGGTAGGGTTCGAGTGTGGCGCAGACCCCACGAATCCATGGACCCAACTTATCAACAAGGAACTGTGCAAGCTGGTGTTGGCTCCATAATGGTGTGGGCTGTTTTTACATGGATCCTCTGGTCCAACTGAACCGATAATTGACTGGAAACGGTTATGTTCAGCTACTTGAAGACCACTTGCAGCTATTCACGGACTTCATGCACCCAAACAACAATGGAATTTTTATGGATGACAATGCGCCATGCCACCGGGCCACAACTGTTCGCGATTGGTTTGAAGAACATTGTGGACAATTCTAGCGAATCATTTGGCCACCAAGATCGCCCGACATGAACCCCATCGAACATTTATGGGACATAATCGAGAAGTCAGTTCGTGCACAAACTCCTGCACCGGCAACACTTTCGCAATTATGGACGTCTATAGAGGCAGCATGGCTC
>NQII01000981.1:355328-391125 GCA_002778355.1 Clitarchus hookeri | reverse complement strand
ATATATATATATATATATATATATATATATATGTTACAACTTGGCATCGTCGCATTTTGTGTATCATCACCGACACAGAGCCAATTATGTTACATCTGTCGGGACATGTAATTAATTTTACTAAACACAAATTGAAATGTTATTTTCTCTTTGGTAGAGTGACCTTCCAGTTTCCATGATAAAGAATAGACACATACAAAAAATATCTAAGCCGACGACAAGGTTTGTGCGTATTAAGATATTTTAACAAAGTTTGTGCTTGTGCGAGCGACAATCCATGTTCATGGGTCACAATCAGTACAAATACTAAAATAAACCATAACACCGGACATGCCGACAAGAGTGTGGAACGAGTTTTATTATCGCGTAGATGTCGTTCGGGCCGCTCATGGTGGTCACATTGAACATTTATGAATGTATGGTAAACAAACATCACTGTTCCACGGTTCATTTGATTGGTCAATCAAGGTTGTAGGTTGTTTGGTTTTCATATTATAGACCTTCAAAGTTGGGGTATTCTTTTATACTCACCTTGTACTATAAATATACAGGATGGTCCACCTAACATGGGCATCCAAAAAATTTCCGGAACGGTTGCATATCACAAAATGTTGTTTTCGCTAAATGAAATTACGTACGGGAACAACTAATTTGCCACAAAGTGATTATTCGTAACATGTGTATGGACATAAATAATTATACCACATATGATTTTCCCTTGGAAACATACATTCATTTCAATGCCATCTGAAACTATGTGCAAACAGGAATTCAAGGATGTGACATATGCAATGGAAAGTAACACACAAACACAGAGAAATAATGTGCAAATATGATTAAAGTTAAGTGGGCTGGCAGCATGGGGCAGAGGACCTGTACTCAGAGCTGTAAGCAAGTAACACGCGCCGTGACTCATTCTGGCGGGACCGCTTACCGTAATGGGCCAAGGGGCACAGAATGTGATATTGGACAAAATGGGACATCGCAGCAGAGGGAAGGCGGGCAATGTTAGCAAGTCTGATATAAATACGTACATTACATTTTACTCAGATACCAACGTAATTCAAGAGTTTTGTTTCCTGTCATTAACTGCACTGAGTAACTAGTGCATACAGGTGCACAATAAAAATAGGACAAACCAACCTAAGGAAAAATGCAATCGCATCCACTTGCATTGTACAAAAGAGCACAGTTATGGTTGAAATACTTCACATTAGGTCTTTTCACAGCATGTGCTCGATGTGTTTACCATCAACAGAAATATACATCTGTAAATGCACATGTAGCGAGCGACGAGCAGCCTGAAATGTTTCTGGCGTAATGTCTTTACAAGCTGCCACAACGCGTTCCTGCATGTATTCCAGCGTCGTAGGAACCATGCTGTAAACCCTGTCATTCAGTGTTCCCCACAGGAAAAAAATCGAGGAGTGAAATCGGGGGAGGGAGCTAGGCATCATACAGCACCACCACGCCCTAACCACCGGTTTGTAAACGTTGAATTTAACATTTTCCCCGCCACCTAAGCAAAATACGCAGGACAACCATCATGCTGAAACCACATATAACGACGTATGTCGAGAGGAATGTCTTCCAGAAGGCCGGTAAGGTCTCTTGAGGAAATGGTGTACGTGCAGCCGGTCATTGTCCCTTGAATGAAGTATATCCCTATGACGTAGTCTCAAACGATTCCACACCACACGTTCACTTTCCACTGTCGCTGTTCTCCATGTGCCGGACCCAACGCGGATTCTCCGTCGTCCAGTAGTGCATATTTCGTAAATTTACACGTCCATGGTTTGTGAAGATTGCTTCATCGGTAAATTTTATGTTCTTCAGAAAATTGCAGTCAATCCTTACAGACATCAGAACAAACTTACAAAACTGAACAAGCGGCTGGAAATACTCTTCATGTAATGCCTAATGAAGAGTCACGCGATATGGAAGGAATTTCCGTTGGAGCCGTATCCGTAACACACTTGTTTTACTTATTCCTACGAACCTGGAAAGTTCTTGCGTACCATACCCATGTGGGGGTTTGCATCGACACGTGCCAACACATCGTGTTGATGCGTCTCGCCCGTAGCAGTCTTTCGTCGNCATCTGTAAATTTTATGTTCTTCAGAAAATTGCAGTCAATCCTTACAGACATCAGAACAAACTTACAAAACTGAACAAGCGGCTGGAAATACTCTTCATGTAATGCCTAATGAAGAGTCACGCGATATGGAAGGAATTTCCTTTGGAGCCGTATCCGTAACACACTTGTTTTACTTATTCCTACAAACCTGGAAAGTTCTTGCGTACCATACCCATGTGAGGGTTTGCATCGACACGTGCCAACACATCGTGTTGATGCGTCTCGCCCGTAGCAGTCTTTCGTCGCACTCGTGACAAAAGAAGTGTGCTAATTCTTCTTATCGTTTACCCTAAAATGGGCGTCTGATTAGGATACCTTTCACCATACATTTGGACGGTTTGCAAGGGCAT
Organism: Clitarchus hookeri; assembly: GCA_002778355.1. Lineage (NCBI taxonomy): Eukaryota > Metazoa > Arthropoda > Insecta > Phasmatodea > Phasmatidae > Clitarchus > Clitarchus hookeri. Next base: position 388,638 of record NQII01000981.1, on the reverse strand, counting down.
TTATGCCACATTCACCTTAATTAAGTAGAGCGTACATTTTTTCCTCATTCGTGAACTTCATTGCGTACGTGCAGCCACACGCTGCAATACCACTTAACAATAACAGATTACGGGGACTAGTGCTGCGCTTCTGTTAGGAAGACGTCGCACAGGATGAGTCGTGTGGCGTGCTGCTTGGTTACAGCTGTGAGTACCAGCCCACCTAACTTAATCATATTTGCACATTATTTCTTGGCGTTACTGTGTTAACTTTCCATTAAATAAATGTATGTTTCCCTCCAAGGGACAAATCATGTGGTTTAATTATTTCTGTCCATACACATGTTACGATTAGTCACTTTACAGCAAATTACTTACCCCCGTATGTAATTTCATCTAGCGAAAATCGCATTTCGTGATCTGCAACTGTTCCGGAAATTTTGTGGATGTCCGCATAAGGCGGACCATCCTGTATATGGAAAAACTTGGAATTATTTTTGCAATCTACTACTATTTGAAAACGAACACAAATTCAAATATAGTTATTAAATTCATAAAGTAAATTTAGAGAAAACTTGGTTTCAGCTCTTATTTTTTAGTTACTTTATGATAGTTGTGCCGATATTTTTCTGAACATAGCAAAACATTAATTTCATAGACATGTGGAAAGATACATTTGTGACAAACTCGAAGTATTTTCAATGTCCATATATAGACTGCAGCTTATAATTAGTGCTTTTAACTACTACCGTTTTTATTACCAAATTAAAATTATTCTTTTTGTGTTTCGGCTGTTTCGCGTTATGATTTATAGAATGTTCACAAAACTCCTGTCAGTTTTCTTGTGCTAACATTATATTTATAGGAATTTTTCTTCACAGCTTGTTATAATGCTATTATAGTTTTATGTGTGTAATAACGATTTCAGATTGTATTATATTCCGTTATTTATATTTAATAACAAGGGAGTGTATATTTTCAAATTTCCTTTATCACACAATAATATTAACAGAAAATCGGTAGAGGAATGACAATTCCTGCAGCTGCTTTGCTGTCGGATTGATTTCGACACCCCACAATTAAAATTAACTAATTATTCCTATGGGGGAATGAGGTCATTCCGCTAGTGGGATTATTCAGATAATTTCAAAAATTGGGCCCCAGTATCTGGCTTCGTGACACACAGCGAACCAGTTTCCCGTAAACGGCGGCCGACGTGCACGAACATCGTGTGCGCATGGTGTTATCTGTAAGGAAATCGCTTGCGGTAGTCTCTCCTCTTCTCTACCATTTCCGTTTGGCTGCAATATAACTAATTGTATGTCTGTGAGCTCTGCAAACATGAAGTCTGGCATGGTGGGTGTGCTACTGAGTCTGCGAACGCAATATGTCTAACACACGTGTAGCAACTACAATTGCTCCAAAAAGTATCGGCACACCCCATGTTATAATATTGGGCATAATATAAGACTACTTAACATGCAAGATATACATGTGGACAGAGATACGATAGGTACACAACGTTAAGTACGACAGTATGAAGGGACACGAAAAACGAGCTGTTTAGAAATGAAAATGCGGTACTAGAATCTCCCAATAAACATTGGCACAGTGGAGCCCTCGTACACTTCGGTAGTGTAAACAGCACGCAACACAAGGTAATGTACGTACAGTATCTGTATCGTCACTACGGGTTGTTTACCAGTCAGTCTGAAGGTAGATGTGGTGGTGCTCAGTACTGTCAACATGGGACCAAAGAAAGGAGGACATTCATCCTCCGTCCGTGAGAATATTGTGTTGCTGCACTTACAAGGCAGACGTTACAGAGAGATAGGTAGAATGCTTTCTATCAGCTTCTCCATTGTACAATCTATAATACACAAATACAAGGAACAAGCATCTACACGAAACAAACCCAGATCAGGGAGCCCACGAATACTCACACATCGAGAGAGACACCGTATCTTAGTCCAAACCGAATCTACATGGAGTGCTGCCTCGTTAGCTGCGGACGTCGCAACAAATAACAAGGCGGTAAGTGCACAGACAGTACGGAATATCTTGAACAGTGCCGATATTCATGGCAGATCCCCCCCCCCCAAACAAACCATATATTTCGGAGGTGAGCAGGAAGAAACGTTTTCCGTTTGCCAAGGAATATCGTGGAAAACCACGGGAATTTTGGGACACTGTCATATTCTCATACAAGTCCAAGTTCAAGTTCAACGTATTTGGTTCTGACGGATGAAAGAAAGTGTGGCGAAAACCGAACACCGAATTACACCAACAACACACACTGTCAACAGGAAAGCATGGTGGTGGACATATTATGGTTGGGGGGTGCATGGCATCCCCGGGATTTGAAAATCTGGCTTTTATTGAAGGATATATGGATCGATACAAATATATCGGTGTGTTGCGGCAATATATGTTCAACAGTATACACAAGCTCGGTCTGGACGGGGCCTTCCGTTTCAAACAGGATAAGGACCCCAACACACTGCTTTAAAAACTCGCGATAGGCTACTATATACTGCCTCCACACGACTTCTTAATCCACCGCAGAGCCCGGGTTTGAATCCCGTTGAGCATTTGTGGGATCGTCTTGGAAGGGCCAAGCGCCGCCTCTAGCAAAGAAGAACTTAAGAGGGTTCTAGAGGATGAATGGTCGGAAATGGCCCGTGAAACGACGAAAAAGTTCGTTCATTCAATGCCGAAACGTCTGGAATCTGTCATACGAGCTAATGGTTTGCATACATGATACTTAAACTGAAGCACAGAGACATACAATGTGTAGTGGTATACTGTGTAACTACTTATTTTGCAGTGATAAGGTAGATTGTTTTGTGTAACTACTTATTTTGTGTTGCTGCTGCCATGTCAGTGAAATATATTTTTGTTGTACATTGTATTAAGGAATACACATATTTCCTATCTCGTTTCCTTTATACACATATTATGGGGAACACATTGGCTGTGCCAATACTTTTTGGTGCATGTGTAAGGTTCAGACGAGGGAGTGCACAAACACCTCCAATCTACACACATGCCAGGCATCTCCGGACATGGGGACATTAGTAAAAATTATGCTATATTTAATTTCATGCACCATCCCTATCAATTTGTAACACGTGTTCCCTGGCATCTGGTATATTGTTTTCCCTAGAAACAATAAAATAAGAAGCTCGAGGCCGTTTCGAGGTATCCTTTATTTTAAAGAGTATAAAATCGTACAGTTGTAGCGATCTAATAGCTGGCCTAGTATGCGATGAATTTGATTATTTAAAACTAGAATATCGGTGCAATGGTGATTCTTAAGACCTATCGTGCGTAATCGGCACAAATATTTTTCAGGCTGGCGATAACAATTAAGGAACGACCCTGGAGAAGTACACGACGTGTTCCTATCCTTAAGGTGCAACATAGCCGGGAAGTACGTCCATGTTGAGTTCGCTTTAGGGTCTGCTCCACTCCATGACTTATTCTTCATGTCCCTGGTAAACTAACCGACGGGATTATCGAGTTTTCTTTCCACTCGATGTTTTGGCAGTTTTGATTCTGTACACAGAGCAGTAAGTGCATTGTACCTAGTATTTCTATATTTATAATTCGTGTTTATCTGGTCCCACGGTACCTCACGTGAAAAAGAAAGTTCAATCAACACTGTAGTATTTTCTACCACATTGCACTCCATACCAAAATGAGAGAGAGAGCAACATCAACTAGCAAACACAACACAGCCATTTTCACTATAGCATGAATTACACAGCAACAATATAGCACTCTGAGGATGTTCTAAGCCCATTGGTCTAGAAACCCGAGATCGGATGACTTGTGACTTCGTGTCTACGCGTGTCGGTCGACGAAGTCAGCCGACTTTCCTTTTAACGAGACCGACACTCGATGGAAAACCGAAACGTGTCGCTCGACCTGAGTCAAGCCACTTTGCGTCTACATTATGCTTTCATTAAGATCGCACGATTCGCCGCACTGTAGACGCGGCTCAACTTTCCTTAATTGTTTTCCCTAAAATTACGATGAGACAGTGCCATCCTCCCATGCCACGAATCGAAAGTCTAGGCCTGCACCTGTAAAACGAGAAAATGAGCCCCCACCCTTCACAAATTTTCACATGTCTAGATCGTCCTTGCGTGCAGACTCCCAATAAGTCGACTGCGAATTAATAAAAATATTTCTTAAGACTTAACCTGCTGCGAGTGTAACGTTTATATTTATGACCAGTGAAGTCGGTGTTTATTTATATGCATTAGAGTACAAATCTGCATGGCAATATATTTACATTCGTGACAATTCTACCGTTTACCTTGCATGGCGCATGGATAAAATGATCAAGCCCATTCCAATGTTAATTTTTACATATGGCAGAAGGATACAAAACGAAAAGTAGAACCTAAGCAGGCCTTTCAAAAGCGCTCAGTTTACCGTGAACAGCCTGTAGCAGCGTGATGACGATGTTTTGGCGCGCATATTGTAGGAGGAGGGGAGGGGTGTTTGAATGGAGCTGGCGATCACTGCTGGAGAACTATTTGTGGCGAGGAGAGGATGCGAGCGGCCAGCTGGCCGGCCGGTGCAGTGAACCAGGGGCCTTCGAGGCCTCGCCCGGGTCATAGGGTTACGAGCGGCCACACCAGCGCCATCCTCCGACAGCTGTCTGGGAACCGGGACACGCTCATTCAAGCTTTCATTGTACAAACACTGCCTCCCACGCATTCCGTAACGCATACGGTTTTTTTTTTTTTACATTCTGCCCATTTAAACATTTTATGCAATGTTTGTTTACAATTACGGTTAATCACATTCCTGCATTTTTCGTAGTTAAATGTCCCGAGCTTATACCAATATTTCATAGTTCTTATAGATTGTTCACGATAAAGTGAACACTTTTGAGCATCTAGTTACTTTTTCCTTTCGGCAATTTGTTATCCTTTAGGCACCTTTTAAAATAAATATTGCCATGTAAGTAATAAGCACAGTGATTTCACCGGACTTGAAAGTAAACGTCCAAGGCTAAAATAAAATAAATTTATTGACTATTATTCCAAATGAGAGGGCTTTCTTCAAGTGCTCACTTTACCGTGAATAGCGTACACCAAGCTACCGTTCAAAGCAGCAAAGTATCATAGGGATCTTTTATTTCTCTGTCCGGCAACAGGATGTAAAAAGTTTCTCAAAAGCACTCAATCTCCTTACGTTTCTAAGCAAGTTAACTACGCACAATTGAAAATAATTTTTTTTTTTTTACAAACTACGCTGCACACGAATGTTTATACCTGCTGTTTCTACAGAGGTGCCCACTCTTTCCTGGCTTACGCAGGAAAGTCCCTTCCCACTTCTCCGGAATGTAGACGTAAGTACGTGTGCGTGCGCGCGCGCGGACATATACAAACACCAGAAACCTGTGAAAAAAACACTAACGACAAGGAATTGAAATGAAGAACGTTAATGCAAACTTAGAAAAGCATGTTGGTTTTTAATGTTTATTTTTTACACCCGAAGTAAGAACTTTTACCGAAGTAAGAACTTTTACCGAAGTTCTTTATTTGAGTTTTAAAAATAAACAGTGCCCAAAATTACTAAAAACAAACAATTTTAGAAACACACAAAAAACAATAGTCGTTGAAGATCCGAGAAAATATTTATGCACCCGAGTCCCGATAACTACAATCTGTCAATAAATTCCCCTTTCTAACATCCCCGCCACCGATTTTCCTTCTAATCAATTTACTCCTTTAAGGTATTAATACTAAGACTTCACGCTATTACTATCGCAGTACTTAAATTTTGTAAATTTACACAACCTATATGTAAATTATTTTTTTTACAATGTTCTATCCATTGTGCTACTGCAGCAGAGCACGCCATTCCTACACATTCATACACGAGGTCCTCAGGCATGGCTATAACTACCACATTCGCTTGTTTTAAGCTGTTCTTGCGCAAGAATTACACCTGCAACTTTTTTGATACGCATTAGCATATATTTAGTAAGCATCTAATATCCAAAACACTTACCAGCAGTACTGCCTGCTCACCATGCGATGCTGATTTCACAGTAGATCTTATAAATAAAGACGGAATATACATCTCGGATACTAATCAACATTCCGTACTGGGACAAAGAGCTAGTGGGCGAACAAAAATAGATGTGTTTGTCAGTTCACAAGTAAAAGATTTTTTTTTTCCTTGTTAAGGAATGGTTTAGGAAACTGATAGGCATTGTGTAAAAGATGGTTATCAACCTGAGGAAAATTATTCGCTCACGAGAAACACAGGTGACACTGGAGAAAAAAGACATCGGGAAACAATTGTTACTGCACGCGTTTTTCCATGAATGAAGCTATGACCTTTCTTACCACTCCTCATCCATACTTAGCCCTCCGTAACAGGAAAGAGTCTGCAGGTGCAACAATTTTCTTTCCTTTTTTTTTTAAATGCTCTTTACAGCATATTAATTTTGCATCTCTAAACCACGCCGGGTTTCCACTAAGTTGCAGAAATTATGTTCAAAGTGCGTTTTTTTTTAATCATCTTTGAGTAAACAAAAATGCACTTGAAAATTTTGATGTAAAAAAGGCAATGAGAAACTTTGTTCCACAATTTGCCGTTTTATGAGCTTATAAAGATTAGTATTTCACAATTATTCCGTTCCATATTTTCCGAACATCAAAACTCAAAACATTTTGAAATAATCTGGGAGAGACTCATTTTCACTGCCACCGTTGGACTAATGTACTGACTACGATTTTTTTTTTTTTTTTGTCTTTGCAATCTCGTCCAAAGCTGCTACTGTTATACGGTGTATTTAACACGCCACCATGCAAGTTACGAGTGTCTGCCACATACAATTTGAGCAGCTGTGATGAGTACACTTGAAACATGGGTTTCTGCAACTGCGGTGCATATACACTATTATCTTAAAAGTACGATTATCTACTTGGCTGGTACATGAACTGCACGCACGGTGTTTGGTATCTGCGTTTTCTGAAGAAATTACTACACCAGTTCTTAACATGATCAGCTAAGCAAAGAATAGAGAATACAAAGTTTTCACAAGACTGCAATGAACTTTGCTACAGACTTTTTACCGGTACAATGACAGGGTCGTCACTTACAAAATCCCGTCCAAAGTTGCACAATGCTCGAGAAAAAAACTTCACGCCGCTCTTGGCGATTTGCCGATTCCGTGCCATACACCAAAAAACCTTAATCCTTCAAGCATTATCGAAATAGATCTGCAAATAACACATATCAGATAATTTTCGCTGTACTTCTCATTGAAGGGAGGAAATTGCGTTTACTTTACACATATCTGAGCTTGTATAAACCAGTTACAGTTTTCCTGCGACGGTAATGTTATTAAGATACTCTTAATGCAAAACATTTTAAGCATACACGTACTTCGCCTTGAATTTAAGCATACTCCTGCTGATGGACTTCTGCGGGGAAAAAAGCTTACTGCAACCTTAGTCCTATGGAATAAACTGAGCAACATATATGATGAACTATGAAATGAAATTTGCATTTCAGTTATAACACTCTACACATCTTATTGCCTTACAGATTATAAATTCCTAGATCTTAGTAATAAAGGATACCACGGGTTCAGACTACGTGATTTTATTATACATTGCTAGAGAATGAGTGAAGAGATTTGGGCGGCTATTAACAGCGAGGTCTTGAGAGTAAATAAGGGTGATAGAGGTGAGTATGGAGCAGCTACGGAATGAAACGGCGGGGGAAGCGGGAGATCCCCGAGAAAACCCGGACCAGCGTCATCGTCCGGCACGATTCCCACATACGACAATCCGGGATGACCCGACCGGGGATTGAACCCGGTTCGCCTTGGTAAGAGACGAGCAGGCTAACCGCTCAGCCAACGCGGCCCCTACACTGCTAGTGTTGCATAAACTGTACGTTTCAATGTATGTACGTTTGTGCCTCCATATAATGGTTCCTGGATCTCATCTGTCAGCATTTCAAGAGTTTATCAACATTATAAACGATAAAAATAATTGTTTCGTGATTGTAAGTTGATAAATTTTTCCCGTTTCACCCGAAAAATTGTTTAAATAAAAACATACATTTTGCTAAAATATTAATCTTACCAAAAAAAAAATCTTTACTCACAATTCATAATTTGCAAAAATTTGTATCCAAAAAGTTATTTTTCACAAGAAGATCTTTCTCACTTATTTTTGCACAGAAACAAATCCTGTAGCGCCAAATGTTTCCCTTAAAAATTACATGCATTCTAAAATATTTGTTAAGGCTTACATTTAGCTTAGAGAAAAACTACTTTTAAAAACGGATCTGAATGTCTAAAACAAGCTGGGCAATCCACCGAAGTACGGCCAAAATGTGGGTCCAGCTAACTATTCAAAGCTACGAAAGCGTATCAACAATTTGAAGCTAAAGTCTACAAGCCACGTCACAGCCGATTACAATGAGTAGTGAGTAGTAGGATTTACGGAAGTTAAGCGCAACAGGACCTGGGACCGGAGCTCGGAACTGTTCATGCTCTGTCATTCCGGTCGGTCAGGCCATTTTCACCTCAAAATTTCTCTTTTTTTCTTTAAAAATTTCCCCGTTTTTCCCTTTAAAAAAAAGCACTGATCACCCAGTTGCAAAAACGATCACCCGAAAACCGCTTTTCGATCCATCGGGAGGATTGTAGAAGGGGGGGGGGGATTGTTTTCGAGGGCAGAGCAGTGGCGGCCATATCGGATTTATAGGCATAGGGTCGATACACAGGGTCCAGAGTCCGTCAGCCATCTTGGTTCTGTCAGCCATCTTAGCCGTCATAATTGGATACAGGTGACCTCAACCTTGACTCCGTAATCATGAATAACCTTGAACTTAAAATTACAAGAAATTCTAAAAAAAAATTCCAAACAATTATAAAGACTTGTAATATCGAAGAGGACGAATGGCCTCTTCCCAAAAACATACATTCAACCAGCATGATGGGACAACCCAAGAAANCAGCAAGAAAACTCAGCCAAAATGGTTCCAAGCGCTCTTAAATAGGGCAAATTCAAATTAAAAAAAAAAAAAATAAAGACTTCCAAAAATTTATAAAAAGTATTTATAAAAACGTGTTGAAAAATTTATTTTTAAAATATAAAATTAAATATTTGAATTTTTGGGGACGGAGGACAAGAGCCAAACAGTCACCATCTAATGACGTCACGCGACCAAAATATTGGATCCAAGTGGCCTTGATCATGACCCATGACCTTGAACCAAAAATAATCGCCAAAAAAACCCATAAATGTCCTAAAAATGAATAAAGAATTTATTTAAAAAATAAATATAAAAATTATTTTAATATTAAAATTACTTTTAAACAAATATTTTTTAAAATTTACATTTCTGGAGGTTCCCTACAGTACCACGTCCAACAGACGACTGACCCCCTCCAATCAATCACATAGTATTACCATTTCCCTACCCCGCCAATGTTTCTCATTGGTTAATTAGTCGGCAGGCCTCCACCCCCCTCACCTACACTCATTCTGTCGAATGCACACCACCCGCCATATTGTTTTTTTTTCGTTTGTCATTTGTTTACATTTAAACACTTCCGCAGCACTGATAATTTTACGATAAATCCCAATCCTTCGATCGATTCTTTCATCAATCCTTCTGTTTGTCCCCACCCATATGTATAGAAATTACATTCGTTCGCCAACTGTCTCCAACTATCCATGCATTTTTATACCAAAGCCTTTATTTATTAATATTCTGTATACGGGCCTTTCCGTTAACAGTCGAGTGTTCATAGAACCGCATAAGTTACAAGGGATTAAATCATACATCACAATAAAAATTAAAAATATATCATTATTTAAGAAATATTTTAAATTACAATTTCAGAAGATAGCAGATCACCACAGCATTCGATATAATCTCTGACCTTCAGTTCATTAATGATCGAAGATTATCTCGTTAAGGTGCGAGAAATCTCCACCCTGTTGAAAAGTGATCAAATGTCTGGGTCTATCAACAAGTTCATTCGGGTCTTCGGGAAATAGGTAGCCAGTATTCTCAGCGTCTTCTGCCTTCTTCATGTCACTTGCTGCAATAAATGTGATGGAGGGGTGTGAGTGTGCATCGAGAAATCCCCAACGTCTTCAGCACTATCGCTGTCATGATTTTCATCAATGCTGTCTTCGTGGTCATCTTCGCCTCCTGATTTGTATTCTATATTAAATTTGCTTTTCTTCGTAGCAAGAGTTGTGTGGTCATCAGTATTCAGAGCCGGCGACCAGTAGTAAAGCAGAGTTCCTTCTGGCGCAGGGTCCAAGATCGAGCTCTGGCTCCGACCGACCGCCATCTTGTTTCTGACTGCCATCTTGTATTTCATCATTACCGCCATCTTGTATTACAACACCATTGTACTACTACGCCATTTGATATTACATTATCGCTGCAATACTGTTTTCGCCGCCATCTTGTTTCCTGATTACTCACCTTTCTTTCGTGCTCTCTGTCATTCCTTTTCACCTTAGTCACCTTTGCTCCACCCTAGCATCTTGGTATCATGCTCTGCCACATCGATTTAGTAGCCTGCTGATTACCCTCGAGCCACCCTCTTTTTTCGTTTGCTGACGACAGCATTTTTTTTAAACAATTATCAATACAGTTTATATAAACTTCAGAAAAATTAGTGAGACAGTTTTCCCGCCTTTATTCACAGTACTATTAAGTCGAAATAAATTATTTTACACATTTCCTTTGTAAATAAAATTCAGAGTTCCATATAAATCCACGCCATCAATTATACTGAGCATGTATGTGTTTATATTTAAAGTTCTTATAACCTTACAGATTATAATAATCTTTAACCCAGCGAGTATTTGTACACGGCTATGCTGTATGTATAACCATCTTCATATTTAACTTTGATGCCAAAATGAATAGAATTTTTATTTTACACTTATCCTACACTAATCTTATTCGTTTCTCTTTGACAGTTAGGGGTTAAAATACATTAATAACAGAAAAGTCATTTGTACACTTTGACATTATTTTACAGGCTAGATAAAAATAACAAATATGCATAATAGTTACATACTCACCTTATTCTTCCTTCGACAAAACATTTATGATGGTGTCTGTTTTACAGTACAAAATCTGCTGTGAGCATTCAATCCACTATAATTCTTATATACCACACCACAATCATCACATGGGTAAATCTTGTAAGCGATGCTTAATGAACAGTTACTAGCTTCATGTCGTCTGGCATTAGAGCTATTCGTAAATTTCTTGCCACAATACTTGCACTCGCTCTCCGATGAACATAAAACATTATTTTTGCACGTCTTGCTGTGTCTATTCAAGCTATCAATGCAGGTAAAAACCTCACAGTTATCAAAGTGGTAAGCCTTGTATGCAACGCTGAAAATTCAATGGCTACCTTCATGTCGTCGTGCATTACAGTTTTTACTAAAAATATTTCCGCAGTAGCGACATCGTTTCTGTGATGTAAGTAGCGAATCTCCCTCTGCTGTTGACGATGCAGCCGGTGATACAGATGGTAAATTTTCAATAACCGATTCAGTCTTCATATTGTAACATCGTACACAATCACAGTAGATTAATCTAGTTGTAACGATCTGCTTTCCACGACGCTTATCAACGAAATGACAACATTTCCACATGATGCATGCTTATATTTACTATTAACACTACTGACAGTCAGTTCGTGCTATCCGTCTCGGCTTGGCCTCAGTTGACATCTCCTAGCAATGTCGCTGCAAAACAACATGATTGCTGGACTGTAATATGGGGGGGGGGGGTCTAATTACACTGATCGCTTTCTAGTCTGCGAAGTCGTCCATTCAACCACCCATCTTCTTTACAGACGTCTATCTTTCAATGCCGATTCAGCGAGAAAATACAAATGTATGATAAAACAATTTAAAAGATAAAATTAAAATAGGGTAAGAGAAAACCTGGGAGCACCCTGATAAAACCCTCCTACTCTGTTCATACCAGCAAGGAACCGAGAAAGTATAAATGCGGCAGATACAGTCACCTATCGTAAATACTTCCAACTCACCAATATCGCAATGACCGCCTCGCGTCATAGTGGGTACCGTTGCCGCCTCTCGCCTCTGGAGTCGCCGGCACCGTCCCCAGTAAATGTAATTGGTGCGTTGGCGGCAGAAGGCAATGGAAAACCTCCGAAATAATTATCTTGCCTTGCCACTCCGCCTCAGGGCATTCAACTACCGATTTCGCTACATACAGCATACCATATATCATCAATAGTGTTTCCTTGACCGTATCGCAGCTGCGATGTACAGTCAAAGGTACGTATAATTACCACACACGTCCAATGACAACCACAGTAATCAATATCTGCATGTGCATCACAGCGAAAATATCTAAACATGGCGAATATTGAAAGGCGGCATGTTTAAATACAGGCATTTTGGTTTTACACGTTCTGTATTCTCATTCAGTGTCGTAGTAACGGATTTAGAGTGTATTCTCAAATGAAAGACCGGGTAGTCCCACTTTCAAAACGAACAGCTAGTTGTAATGTTTGCTATCAGGCATGAGGTGGCGGCGGGCTTGGCCGCGTGACGGGCTGGCGCGCGGCCGCCCAGAATAGAGCGGCCTGCCTTGGTCACTCCCCGTGCGCGCGCGCACTTCCGGGACGCGTGCCTACGTGAGACAACGCAGTGCCGCGTTGTGGCAGGATCCGCCCGCGCCGCGGCCATCAGTGCTGCGTAATCTGCAATACACCGGCGAGCTTTTACCTAGGTGTTCTATCTGAAGTTTAATCGCAATCGTGTGATGAAACTGAATTCGGATTTTGATTGGATCTCCATTGCCTACAATGACTACGAAAAGAATAACCACTCATCCATATATCGTGTTCGTTTTTTGATTACTTTTTCCGTGGTTATTGTAGGCAATGGAGATCCAATCAAAATCCGAATTCCCTTTTACGCAGGCTTACGACGAAACGAGCAAACCTTTCACCGACTTCATGGATCAGCCAAGTGAAATGCAAAACTTCCCCGACGAAGGCAAAAAATAAAATGAATAGGCATAATAATTTTTACCTTGGTTGAACTGAACATCCACATGTGGTTCCCGCGAGAAGCAGAGTCCTATGGATACGAGGAGGTTGGCACCAATAGGAGCCAGCTGGCCTTCCCGAGCAACAGACCTTTCGCCCCGACCAGACCAAAGAATGTATGTGGTGAGACGAGATAGGTTGAAGACGCAGCAGGATAAAGACATGGTAGGAAACAGGAGAATACCGAAAAAAACCCTCACACGGCGACAGTCTCCGCCACGCTCCCCCGCGTTAGAGGCCACCGTCCGAAAATGTCCTGTTAGCCGGGGCCTGGGATAGGACCGGCCACATCAGAAGTGGGAGGCCAGTGACCAGGTCCGTCCGACTCTATACTACTTGTACAGCAAACGCTGGAGGCGCTAGTAGTAGCAGGCAATGACTTTTTTTTTTATAAAATAAAATGTTTATTTTGAAATAAAGAAATGGCGCCGTTAAAGTAGTTTTAAATTGTATGTGTTTATTTCGGATTTCGTCGCCTGGTTACATCCTATTTTTGTCACTGTGCTTGGTATAAATGATTGCATAATACCATTTTTTTGTGCTCCCGGAGATATCGACAAAACAAACTACACAATGGATGCCAGTGAAATATACAGCAAGACTCGCCAAATTGCAGTAAGTGAAAGAAATTTGAGCTCGTAGACGAAGTTATAGTAAATAACTATCATTTGTAACATCAGAATGCTTTACCCACAACAAAGCTCCTCAATGCCAACGCAGTACCTGTAAGGTAATCACGGTGCTTTGTTCAAAATAGGTTAAACAACGTGATGCTTGAAATTGCCAATACACCCGTATTTGTTATTAGAGGGAAAATGTGTTCTCAGTGCCTGTAAAAGAGTGTAGGATTGGAAAGATAAGGGGGAATCCAGTACAGCTACAATCCTATGCCATAAAATACCCCGCAATGGAGAAGGCTATGAAATTTACTGAAATTGTGGGGTGTAACTAGGAAATGGGTAGAAACGACGCCCGAATATAAGGTTGGGTTCTGTTTGCTAGTGTACCCATAAAATAGGAATCTCATCATGTATGCCAAAAGTTACTTAACCAATTTAAAGTTGCCTAGTGTGGTTGATGTAGAATCAGGTGACATACATTGTTGAATTATTGTAAGTTTTCCAACATGTTCTTAGATTTGTTTTCCTTCATATTATGCTTGGCAAGTTGAAAGGCTCTGAGCAGTGCAGCGGTGAGGTGATATTTTTACCGGATTTGGCCGACAGCCTAATGGAAGTCCTTAGGCTAAAAACCCTCAGGCAGTTTGAGAGATATTTTTACAACGTTGACATGCATGTTTTTTCGAACCCGGGTTAAAAACAATTGGAGGCAGGATAGATTAGGACGAGCATAGCCAGCCAATAACAGCTCTATACTTTCTAGCACAGCCATATTTGGTGAGAGAGCATTGAGCATTATTGAAATAATACCTCGCCTGGCCACGCCCACCGCGCTGCGCCCTTCAGGTACGGAACTGGGTGTGTCAGTTCTCGCTCAACATATAAAAAGGATGCCGCTGGCTGCCTAGGCCCACTTTGATATCTGCGCTTGACGTCTAATCATCAAGATTCCTTATCGTTGTCAACATTTCACCTTCTAGTCGTCGCTGTGTCTTCGGAAATTACCCTTCCCTCAATTTCAAATTCGAGTTAAAACTCATTCTGGTATGTTAAAAAGTGTTAATGTTTAATAGTACTTGTAAAAATAAAAGTTTCAAGCATTTATAACAGCTGTACAACACTTGCACGCAATTTTTGAATAAACTAAGTTTCCGGTGATGAGGAAGTATGCACTTCATAATATATTATTCGTACGAACAATATAATTTATTATTATTGTAGACGATGAGTACTTCGACGATAGCAAATTGAAACTTCTTCGTGTGGATTTCTTAACTTATCCTTGACGGGGAGTGTTCAAATACTGCAGGGCCTGCGTGCATTAGCAAGCAAATTATTACCAGCATCAGTAATCAAATAAAACTACTACTTTTATGTTTTAACAAACGAACCCGCCCGGCTTCGCCCGGGTACAATTGGGAAAAGACAATTCATTTGTGTGAAAACAGAATTATAAAATTATTCTATGTTGGCCTAGGTTTTTAACTGATCGCGGCAACCCAAAAGGAAGGAAATATTTTTTTACCCGATAGCCAAGAAGTAGGGTAATGTTTTTGGAGTGTATCTGTGCAACTATCGCGTAGTTACCACATTTCCGTTTAGATGTATGAAAATCAAAAAGGTGAGTTTCATTAAGTTGTAGCTTTTGAAAAAAGTGTACCTAGGCACTATAAATATGAAATATTATTAAATGTTTTGTGCTTACTTTGAATTAATTACCATCGCTCACCGAGGCCCAATTAGATGAGAAAAAAAATTTGACATTTGTTAAAATGTGCGTGAAATGTTCCATGCTATCGGGAAATATGCGCTTCCGTGTTGAAAAAAAGAAACTATGGCAATATCTGTGAACGAAAAATAATTAACATGTTCAATAAATGTCCACTTTGTATTAGTAATTACCATCGCAGTACCTGTGAAGTTTTTCTGTGTGTGATTAAAATGTATTGATAGCATTGTGTAGGCTATAATTTTTCCAACTTTAACTTATAAGGAATTAAAAAAATTTTTTAATCTACAACATGTTTCTTTGAGCTTTAAAAATCATTGTGGTGCGTACGTTTGTAAATATAAACATACTTATGTAAGATGTATTGCAAGTATTTGGAGATGTGTTTGGAATAAAACTTCAGTGGAACCAGTCAAACGATGCGCTCCTCCAATCAGTGGCGTTGACAGCTCCGTTAAAAAATTACGTCGTGTTGCCTATTAGTTAAACTGATGCTCGGATAGAAAACATACTTTTAAAATGGGAAGGGGGGGGGACGAACGAGCGTTTGATTTACAATATATGAAGACATGCGCATACATTCCTTTCGGTCTCTTGTTGCAAGAATGCTGGGGTTCAAGCCTCGCCCTGAGAAGTGCTGTACTTATTAAAATTAAAAATTATACGGATATAAGATACAATATTGCAGATACTTTCAAAGCAAAGCTGTATGCAGTGGCGGATTTACACATTTGCCGCCAGTAGGCTATTCAAATTTTGCCGCCCCTACCGACCTCTACAATTGGATACCCTAGTTCATGATCATATTAATTACAATCTTTTTGTCAATAAAATTGCAACTTTATGATTTGTGCACTATTGTCCTAATTACACCACCTTTTCCCCGTAATTAGTATGATTGTGAACTAGGGGATCGATGTGTCAGTTTCTAGATTATTTTTGCAACCCAACGATTTAGTTAAAATTGCATAAGAAATAGTTTTTGGGTATATTTCTGAGCTAATAAAATATCAATCATGTACTAATAATAAGGCGGGGTAAGGTATGCCTCAATACTACTTACACAATAATGTACATTCGGTAAACGTAATTAAATAATTTTTATTTTGCTTACTTCCAGTTTAAGAACAATACATTCAATTATCTGGTAACAATCCGGCTGATGATGTCGATGAAATTCAATTAATTAAGTTATGAAAGTTTTACAATACCTTTTTGCGGGATTTTCTATTGGCAAAATCATCAATTATATAATCGTATGAAATCTTGTTCATTAGTTCTGACTCTATGCACAAAAGAGCTAAGACGTGTAGCTTTTTTTGGCTCAACGTAGATCTTAGATAATATTTCACCCGTTTTAAGCAATAAAAGCTTCTCTCACCCGAACAATTTGTCGCTGGTGTACATAGAACCATGCGAACTGCTATATCCAAGTTTGGATAACCGTTTTGCAAATTCTGTTTTCGCAGGAACGAAGATAAACTTTTCAATGATCCAGAATCTGGTTTTACCAAAATTCTTACAGAAGAAAGGTGGCATTGAAAATGTATGCATTCTTGAACTAAGTCAGTCTCTAAATCATTAGGATACATTTCTTCCAAGAAAAGGGCTTTTCCCTTTAGGGTTGATGATAAAAAATTCACTCATTTTGGTCAGAAATGAAAACTTTTCATTGAACCTGTTGTAGGCCCCCCGCCGTTTTTGTAATNTAAAAATTCACTCATTTTGGTCAGAAATGAAAACTTTTCATTGAACCTGTTGTAGGCCCCCCGCCGTTTTTGTAATTCGGATACGAGTCTATTAATGAGGACGAGAAATGTGTTAACCCTGAAAGTATCACTGGCAGTCANCGTTTTTGTAATTCGGATACGAGTCTATTAATGAGGACGAGAAATGTGTTAACCCTGAAAGTATCACTGGCAGTCACTCTCATTTCTTCATCGGGTGGTGTTTCATCATAATTTTTTTCCTTTTCGGTTGTCTTTTTCCCATGTCTTTTGTATACTGCTTCGACACTCTTAATTCCATCGCCTTTTGTTCGAAATTCTTAAAATTTTCCCGTTCAGTTACGAAAAACTTGCAAAGAGATTCGTAAAGATCGGCAACAGTGATCAAATCTACAGTAGAAGTCTGAATTTGAACATTCCCTTTCAAAAAAAAAAAAAACATTCCACACAACAACTATTACCGCCGTTTTCCAGTTTTTCTAAATTCAAAAGTATTCCCGTCGCTTCGTTTCACGTTACAGGCTTTTCCGTNATTACCGCCGTTTTCCAGTTTTTCTAAATTCAAAAGTATTCCCGTCGCTTCGTTTCACGTTACAGGCTTTTCCGTACAATCATCCTTGATTGATTTCAAAGTTTTAAGAAATTCGTGCCAACAATCTCTCAAACTTCTACATGCGTCCTCTCTATAGCTGACCAACGTGTCAGATTTACTCTCTTTAGCGTTTTCCCTCTCTCGATTTCAGTCATTAATTTTTGCCAGCGCTGTGTCGAACTTACAAAAAAGAACATAGATTTCTTGAAGCAACATGAAGAAGCGACAAGCTTCTGTGCAAGATTCAGCAGCCGCAGTTGCCACTAAATTTAAAGAGTGGGCAGAGCAAGGAACGAAAAAAAGCAAAAGGTGCTTGGCTTTGAATTTGAGCCTGTAAGCCATTGTACACACCAGACATGTTCGCGGCATTATCATATGATTGTCCACGACAGTCTTCAATATTTATGCCCAGTGTTTTGAGTTCCGAAATAATGTCAGAAAACATTTCTTCAGCTTTCTGTCCCACTGAGTGCAAAAACTTGAGAAATCTTTCACACGGTTCGCCTGTTTCCAAATCGTATCTAATGACGAGGGTAAGTTGGTCCACATGTGCTATATCTGGTGTTGAATCGATGATTAAGGAAAAATATTTCGCCCTTCTTATCTCGCCTCCAATGTGTTTTTAGACTTTATGACCCATCAAGAGAATAAACTCATCGCAAACGGTCTTTGATAAGTAACTGGTACTTCCAGATCCTTGATTCCCAAATCGTTCAATATGACTGGCTAAAAAAGGATCGAATTCAGCTAACAGTTCCAAAATCATACAATAATTTCCGTTATGCGGATCACCGAACTTTTCATTTTTTCCTCTGAAAGCGAGGCCTCTTGAACACAGTCGCTTCACTACGGCAACAACCCTCTTCAGAACGTTTCTCCAATAAGTAATTTCTTCATCGATATGGAGATGCAGTAAATTATCGAGTCGGCCATCAATCTCACTTCTAACTTTCAAACTAAGGATACTGGATTTATGACGCGCAAAGTTTTCATGCTGAGCTACCCGGTGTTCTGCATTTTTCCAGTCATTAAATCCTTCGTTCTCAAACTGAGTATTATTCTCCAATGGACCGAATGCCAAATGGGGCCCGCAATATACAGATCTTTTACTTTCAGAATAAACCAGCCAATTTCGGTCGTTCTCTTCATTATTTTTCATTTTTCTTTGGAAGATACTCACTGGCAAGAAACGACGCTGATCAGCATATATTTTTTCACTTTTAGAGAAGTCACAAGACTTGTTTTGATCGAAGCCGTACCTTGCGATAATCTCCCTTAAGGTATCGTTGATTTCCCATAAAGCTGGATCTTTGTTTAGATTTACTGTTGTTTGCACTTGGTCATTACTTAACGTCTGATTCTGATACGCATCTTCAATTGTTATACTTATTGATGATTCCTCTACCGCCTCTACGTCAAAAACATAAATATCTGTTTTTTCAAAAGTAGATGGTTCAACAGATGACTGTTGTTGTTGGGCCGCAGAGTTCAAATCCGTTTCATCTTTTCCATATTGTATTGTGTCAGTGCATGTTGTTGAATTTCCTGGTCTTTCAACACTACTTCCATTTCCACTTTTAAAAAAACTGTCAATTTTTATCGTTTCACGGACAATCTGTTCTTGTTCTTCTTTTTTCATTTTGGCCTTCTTTTTATACTCAGCTCCACTAAGTCGCTTTATCCCATCACTCATTCATACAATTTCTTGGATTACAAGAACTGAAATAAAAANTACTCAGCTCCACTAAGTCGCTTTATCCCATCACTCATTCATACAATTTCTTGGATTACAAGAACTGAAATAAAAACGATTACATTGGGAGTTTTATTTCTCGTACATCCTTTGTTCAGACTTCAGACATTGAATAATTACATAACATAAGTAAAATAAATTTATTTAAGTATGACATAACAAAAAAATCGAAATTTCTTTGCACAGCTTCTGAAACAGCTATTTATCAAGTTAAATTACGTGTTACTGATTCGTTACGGTTATTTATTGTAATATATTATGATTACTTACCTACTATAAGTTTCTACTCACCGGTCACATTATGGTATGAAATTATTCATACAATCCACGAAACACTTTGGAAAATTACAGTACACAACCAGAAAAAGTAAATACGGGACGGGACTTGCCCGTTTGTATCGCCGGCCGCCGCTCAATATCTATCTCTCTGGAACTCAATGCCACCACGCGGCGTATGCCTACAACAGCACGACCCCGCTTCTGCTTCCGCGGCGACCGCGCTGCGCTCGTGCAGTCAATTCGGCCAGACACACTTAGCGAACGGTCATGTCACTCGTTCCCGCGCCGCAACCAAACGCGACTACGCAGATTGTAGAAAAATTTATCTAAGTGGTGAAACATATTACCTACATGTTGAATTGTTTGTGTGGACCTAATAACATTCAGGTATATAAATATGAATCTTTTTAATTTCTGTAAGACATAAAAAAATATTTGGCCCCAAATTTGCCGCCCCTAAAATCTGCCGCTCTAGGCTCCAGCCTACTCAGCCTGCTGGTAAATCCGTCACTGGCTGTATGAATTAATAGAAAAAAAGTACCAGAACAATTGAAAATATTTTAAATAGAAAATAAGATTTCCAAATGCTTGCATACGATGATCAAAGTAAAACTTTTATATTATTTTTCGTACCAGTTAATGTTAAAAACATCCAGGCGCCCTAAAAAAATTTTTCTACCACATCATATATGCTAAATATACTGGTCATTTTTTTTTTTTAGTCGTACAACTAAAAAATAATCAGTCCGCTGGTTTTTTTTATAGTTCCAACCACGCATTTAATTACATAGTATGCCCACTAGCCACGTGATATCATAGCTGTTCACCTACTAAACAAGGTTAGAATCCAATCTAGTGTATTAATATTTTTGTAAGTAGAAATAAACTGGTATTTAAACTTTGTGATTGTGATGATTGACGGTGTTGGTTTGAATATCAGCTGCTATGTATAATACGATAGACCACATACGCATGCTTAGAGTTTTTTATTTTGAATTCACACAATTTGAGCCTAATATGAGCAACATTTTAGTGGCTGTTTGATTGTAATTTTGTGAAATGAAGTTACTAGATGGTTTTGATGTTCCTAGGGACCGGTTGTGCCAGTACGCAAGTCCCTCCAAGTCCTGTGCGGCCCGTCGACCGACTGCAGCCAAGTTTTTGGAGTGCCTGTCATATACTGCTAGACTATATTTATTTTTCTTCTTCTTTTAGTATCACTTTCAAGTTTCAATATTGTATTTTATTACTACCTACCCCTACATTGTCCCAATATCCCATCCTATCATTCGATTTGCTTGTCAGTATTATTAAATGTGTTTTGTACCTGTGCAGGTGATTGTTACTACAACACACACTATGGATGGCAAGGTATCCGGTGTCGAGTTTTTCGTATCTTCCCTTCCTTATACTTCTTCGTCAGTGGTAAGTACGAGGGTTATTCGGAAAGTAAGGTCCGATTTCTTATAAAACATAAATCATCACAGATTTTTTCAAAAAACTTTTTGATTTAATTCCTTACATGTTTCTCTATTTGTCTACATAGTTTCCATATTTGTTTAAAAAATTTGTCATACCGTTCTACAAGCTTTTGTATGCCTAAGTCATAGACGTCTGCCGCCTGTGAGGATAACCAGTCTGTAACTGCTTCTTTCACCTAGTCATCTGTGGCGAAGCGCTTGCTGCCGAGAAACGCCTTTAGGTAGCGGAACAAGTGAAAATCGCTCGGCGCCAAGTCTGGACTGTACGGTGGGTAGTCAATCTGTTCCCATCTAAAAGATCTGATCAGATTTCGGGTGTGAATGGCATAATAGGGTCTGGCATTGTCATGCAGCAACAAAACTCCAGACGTCAGAAGGCCACGTCGCTTATTTCGTATTGCACGTCGATGTTTAGTCAGGGTAGCGCAGTAAGCAGCTGCATTGATTGTTGTCCCTTGCTGCATAAATTCGACTAACATGACTCCATGTCTATCCCAAAGCACGGTTGCCATAACCTTGCGTGTTGAGATTGTCCGCTTGGCCTTGACTTTGACTGGTGATGTCGGGTGACGCCATTCCATTGCCTGACGTTTAGACTCTGGGGTCATGTGAGAAACCCACGTCTCGTCCCCTGTGACAATTTTCTCTAAAAATTGATCACCTTCCTTATGATATCGGTCCAAAAAATCAAGAGCACAAGCCATTCTTTTCATTTGGTGTTTCTCAGTCAATAGCCTGGGAACCCAACGTGGGCACAATTTGTGAAATTGCAAATTTTCAGAGACAATTTTGTGAAAATTTGTTCTACCCACATTCGGAAATTCCAATGCTAAAGTTGAAATTGTGAATCGCCGGTCTTCACGAATCTTTTCGTCCACGGTTTTGACCAAATATTCTGTGATCACTGATGGTAGGCATGATCGCGGTTCATCATGGACATTTTCCCGTCCGTCCTTGAAAGCTCTCACCCACTTACGCACTTTGCTGTCACTCATCGCATTGGGGCCATACACTTGACTTATCTGTCGATGAACTTCCGCTGCTGAAACATTCATTGCTGTTAAAAAAATAATCACTGACCGTATTTCACAGTCGGCAGGCTGATCAATTGTTTTAAACATTTTGAACTGACACTGTAAACAGCACACTGAAACAATACTGATGCAAATGGCGTCGTTTGACGAGCAAGTCATGCCGGGAGTCTGTGCGCATGCGCACAACAATGTATATGATGCCAACAAGTCACCAGTCTACCTCCAGTACGTAGATGTCAATAATTTATATGAATGAGTTATGTCCCTATCTCCGACATATTCCAATTCCAATGGATCAGCAGTGATCTGGACGTGATGTCAGTGTCTGAGAACAGCAATGTGGGCTACATACTGGAGGTAGACGTAGAGTATCCATAATAACTCAATAAAGACCAGAAGGATCTGCCGTTCCTGCCGGTGAATAAGAGCCCCCTTGGTTTCAAACAGACGAAACTCATAACTACATAGCGTGCCAAAAATAATTAAAATATTTACTATATTATTCTCAAGCAGGAAATTCGTCATGGATTAAATCTGAAGAAGATTAACAGAGTACTGTAGTTCAATCAAAATGCATGGCTGCAGCCCTACATCGAACTGAATACAGAGATGTGTAAGATGGCCAAAAATGAGTTCGAGAAGGATTCATACAAACTCGTGAAGAATGCTACATATGGAAAGTTAATGGAAAATAAGAGGAAGCGCCAACATATGGAACTCGCATCCCTTGAACAATGGGTCAAGAAACTTATCGATAAACCCTAATTTAAGTGCAGAACAATATATGATGAAACGCTATATCTTGTGAAAATAGGGCATGAGAACATTATAATCCACAAACCTATTTATGCGGGATTTGCAGTACTCGACCTGCCTTAAGACATTAATGTACCGGTTTCGATGTGATGAAACCGAGGTATGCCAGTAAGCTGTAGCTGGCATACATGGACACAGATTCCTTTGTGTACCAAATCGAAACTAATGATTTCTACCTTGCTTCAAACACAGCACTCATGTCCGAGTTCGACACGAGTGCTTATCCACCCACTCATCCATGTTATTCACCTACCAACAAAAAGGTTATTGGTAAGTTTAAAGATGAGTGCGGTGGGGATGATATGATCGAGTTTGTTGGTCTGAGGGCCAAGCTCTACACATACAAGTGCTCTGCCGATGATGTGAAAAGGACCAAGGGAATCCAAAAATGTGTCTTAAAGAATACCATGACATTTGAGAACTATAAAAATGTATTGAGAAACCAACACGTGATGATGGTAAATGTAAATGATATTATATCGCACCATCACGATGTATACACTCAATGTACAAAAAAATTGGCACTCACGTGGATGGACGAAAAAATAAGGATCTTAGAAGATAGAATACATACACTACCAAATGGCTATAAGGACTGAATTTATTATTATTTTCTTACACGGTAATCTGAGGCAAGTAACAAATGTATGTAATGATTTCTGGACTTGTGAGGAATGATGAACCATTGCTTTTTTGGTTCCAGTTCTTTTCAGAACCACACTAGAGCTCGTGCAAGGCTTCATTTTGTCAGGTGTGACATTACATATCACCTCTAGAAGTTTGTCGTAATGATCCTGTGACGCCATGCATGCATGCATGTACAAAACAAACTTATTGAAAACATCCTTTCTACAATTCCCCTCTCACCCAAAAAAAAATTTATATGCAGCAGTTTGCATCATGGACTCCCTCGCAGTAGCCACCCAAGTCACAATCACAGACTTTATAAATTTACAGCGCTATTTGAAATAAAAACGGATACGTAAGCAGGATATATTACACATGTTTAACCAAGAGTAAAATGGCCAAGCAATTATAGAGTTTCATGAACGAGAAGGAAACGGCGATAGCTCGGAGAAGATGTATTTACTAACGTCGTGCTGGTTATTCGAACTGGAAGTGCACCTGTGGTGAAGAATCACACATCGTCAGGTGAAGGTCAGCAGCTGTAATCACCGGTGGAGGCTAGTAAATGT
The DNA here is from genome assembly GCA_002778355.1 of Clitarchus hookeri. Classification (NCBI taxonomy): domain Eukaryota; kingdom Metazoa; phylum Arthropoda; class Insecta; order Phasmatodea; family Phasmatidae; genus Clitarchus; species Clitarchus hookeri. The sequence continues at coordinate 364,312 of NQII01000981.1, read as the reverse complement.
CACAGGGCCAACAGGTGACCTGGCACACTCGCGGGCAGGGGGGGCAAGCGGCCCCGAAGAGCGCGAAATGAGGAATGACGACATTAAACACAGCACAACTACATACACTGGCGAGCCAAAAAAAAAAAACTGGTATAGGCATGCGTTTGCAAATAACAGAGGTATGGAACAAATCAAAGTAACACGATGCGGTCGGCAGCGCCTATATAAGACAAGTGTCTGGCAAAGTTGCTAGATCGGCTACTACTGCTACAATGGCAGGTTATCAAGATTTCAGTGAGTTTGAACGTGGTGTTATAGTCGGCGTACGAGAGATGGGACATAGCATCAACGAGGTAGCGATAAAATTTGGATTTTCGCGTACGACCATTTCACGAGTGTACCGCGAATATCGGGAATCCGGTAAAACATCAAATCTTCGACATCGCTGGGGCCGGAAAAAGATCGTGAACGAACAGGGCAAACGACGACTGACGAGAATCATTAAACGTGACAGACGTGCAACCCTTTCTCAAATTGGCGCAGATTTCAATGCTGGGGCATCAACAAGTGCCAGCGTGCGAACTATTCAACGGACCATCATTGATATGGGCTTTTGGAGCCGAAGGCCCACTCGTGTGCCGTTGTTGACTGCACGACTCAAAGCTTTACGCCTCGCCTGGACCCGCCAACACCACCATTGGACTGTTGATGACTGGAAACACGTTGCCTGGTCTGACGAGTCTCGTTTCCAATTGTATCTGGCTAATGAACGTTTTCGAGTACGGAGACATCCTTATGAATCCATGGACCCTACATGTCAACAGGGGACTGTTCAAGCTGGTGGAGGCTCTGTCATGGTATGGGGCGTGTGCAGTTGGCGTGAAATGGGACCCCTGATACGTCTAGATACGACTCTGACAGGTGACAGATACGTAAGCATCCTGTCCGATCACCTGCACCCATTCATGTCCATTGTGCATTCATACGGATGTGGGCAATTCCAGCAGGACAATGCAACACCCCACACATCGAGAGTTGCTACAGAGTGGCTCCAGGAACATTCTTCTGACTTTAGACAATTCCATTGGCCACCTAAATCACCAGACATGAACATTATTGAGCATATCTGGGATGCATTGCAACTTGCTGTTCAGAAGAGATCTCAACCGCCTCGCACTCCTATGAATTTGTGGATTGCCCTGCAGGATTCATGGTGTGAATTGCCTCCTGCATATAGTTAATTTCATATAAGAAGGCCACATTCTGACAGTCAGTGAGTGGCACATTAATGTATTCAAAACAAACAACGTGCCATTTACAAAACAAAATCCTGTATCAGCTGATGCATGAATATTACGTTGGCTATTCTGAGTGCACTGCCGCCACATATTAGACCAGCCGAAAATACACGATAAGAAAGAGTTCCAAGGTTAATTAATACATTTTATTTTACGTGGTCATAAAACAGCAGTTTTTAGTGTTAAAAACTAAACTTCGTGCTAAAGTAGAAATGTACAGGTGTTCAAAATTAAAGTCACATTAAAATTATCCATATCCAAATAAAACGCAATTTCAAAAAAACTTTTTTCACGTCTTATCCCTCCTCTTCAACCCGGTCGTCCTTCGTGTTTGATATTAATTCCAAAAGCATACAGAAATATTGCATAATATTGTTGGATTATTTTTTCTAATAATCTGACTGAAAAATATTTTAAATTCCTTTCGTTCCGAGCAAGTAATAGAAAAACAGTAAACTTTACAAAGACGCTACCTCTTGAGAAAAAAATGTGTCTCGGAGCACTCGCTGAAATGTTGCGCGCGCCATCTGTGGGGTTATTTTCGAAGCACTACAAGCCAGAAGAGAATATGTTTGTTTTATATAATATATTTACGAACAGATAGCAATAGTTTTATTTTTCACGAGTTCTGCATAATTTTTAAAGTAACATATATTTCGTGTACAGCTTTTACGAACGACCCTACACACCGCGGCACTCAAGTAGTTCACTAATTGCCGCACGAAACAGCACCTCCTGGACGCGCTGACTCGTCGCATCAAAGCTAGTTGATCGCGAATGGATACATAAACGAAAAGTAAACATTGGCGCTGCGATCGTCAACTGTCATACTTACTAACTGAGAAAATAACGCTACGGGCAGCACAGTCGCACCTAGCAAACAGCTAGATACAGATAAAAGTTAACAGAAGCGAAACTGTTTAATGCTAGAAAAAAGTTTACAGAAGCGAAACTGTTTAATGCTAAACACACACATCTTGTTCAGCTACAAGAATAATGGCAAAGTCTTTGTGACACGTGTTTGGGGCTCCCGTGTGGATAAATATGCAGCCACATAAAGTGACTAGTCAAAATTCATCATTGCAAAAATATAATTTTCTAAATTAAAAGAAAATGGAATTTCTTAGCCCTGTACAGTACAGCTATTTCATAAAAACAGTTTATGGTTAGTTCATTACAACATAAAGTCTGCATCGAACCTAACACACTATACGTCATATAATTCCATGCCGGACATGGCCAAATGTATCCATGTTATGTGTGGTGCAACAATATAATAAAGGCACTTAATTGTAAAACAAATTCCCGAATAAGCGGCTTAATTTTTATCATCGTTCCAACTGCTTGTGCCAAGTTCCATTCCATTTCGACGTATCTTCCACGTGTGTCAATTATGACCATTAGCATAATTAATTAATACAAATGTTAGGTCCGCAATCAAAAAACTAATTCGAACACGGCCTTAGACTGCCTATCATTCGCTACTTCTTCCTCCACATAGCCTTTCCGATCCCATTGTACACCATAATGGAGCATTTTTCTTAGAAATAGAAGCAATGAGCAGCAATGTCTAGTTTTAATTTATTTGGCTAGACGCCACAAAGCTACTAGCTCCAGAAACACATGGGAACTCCCTTACGGCTTCGTACTTTCTGTACTATTCTTTATATTCAACAAGCAGAACTACCCGGCATTGCCCGGGTATAAGAGGGCAGTGAGAGACACAGCGTTTTCGAAATTTCAACGGTGAATCCACCGATGTACACCGGACGTTCGAAAATTACTGATTCGCTCGAGTCCGGTTAAACCGATTGATCCACCAGTTCAACCGGCCTGAAAATTTGGTGAATAAACACCAAACCACCAACCGATGAATTGTTTAACGCTTTCTCAGAAAAATAAACTTTAACACACTCTCAGCTCATAGTTTTAAAGCATTTCAAAATATACAAAAGTAATTCGAACGTCGAGTTTTGCAAATGGCCGATGAAAAGTTTAGAATTTATGTGTAATGGCATTCATATGCGTCTGGGAGCAGACGAAAACACCGCTAAAAACCAACCTAATGTTTGAAAAATGCCTCAACCTGTGTACACCGGTGTATCAACCACTGGTGGCTCTATCGATAAATTTTCGAAAACGCGGATACACGACCCCGTTTTAAGGGTTTCCAAGCTAATTGTGGGGGGGGGGGACATTTTAAATATACACAGTATTTTAAGTTGGGTACTGAAGAGTATCCCTGCCAAATTTGGTCCACGCCCATCGAATGGTGTAAAATGTATATAGGCCTGCACGACCCCTTTTTTTGGCCGAGGGGAGGGGTCGGGTCGAATGGAGGACAGGAGCTCACTCTGGATTACGCAGTAATAATTTGGGGCAACTTTGGTTCTTCAGGGGCAAATTTGTACCACCTGCCTATTTTAATTTTAAGTGAAGGCTCAAAGAATCCCTCCATATTACCATGTTCCTTACAAATAAAAAAAAGTTAGCAGTGAGGTATAAAATGTGTGGTACAGTGTTACCCTTAAATAGTACAAAGTTACCCCAAATGACGCCTTTTAAATCTGTAATATTTTGGTGTTAGTTTTATTTTTGTAAACATTATGTGCAGTTACTGCATGTTTGAACACACACACACGTAAAAATTGTAATGTGTAGCATTTAAAGAACTGTAAACTTAATAGTAAGAGTTTTATTTAAAATAAAATAGCAAAGGCATTTATTCACATTTTAGTATTATAATTTTCTGGTACAAACCTTGATGTTTCTACACAATGTGTAATCTCTTTGGTCAGAATCTTACAAAAATATTCGGAATATAATTTGTAAGAATAAATAATTTAAGTTTTACTTATAGAAAGAGTATCTTAGGCAATTTCGTTCCATTTCGTGTCTCAACTTAAATTTTGGGGTTATGCTGTGTATTAACACATTTCAGTTTTATCGCTACTCACCAATCTTGTCTATCGATCAGGCATTCGTAAATCTCTAGGACAGAACAGGACCACTTGGGGCCGAACTACCATCCAAACGATGCAAACGGCGTTAAATGAAAAATTGGAGTTTCCTTGTACGGACACTGACGGAATGGGAAATGCCCGTCCGGAGGCTGACACCAGCGCATTAACAAATTTGCTGTACATCACCGGAAGCGGTTTAAATACTCGCGGGCGAGATTACAACTCTGACACTTGTAAACTTACACCATAACTACAAAGAATCAGCATAGTATTAGTACAGTTTTCATTTTAATTATTTAATTTACATGCTAAAGTTCTGCTTTCAAGCTACTCCGTCTCATGCACACACGGCTTAACAAGTCTAGAGAAAATTAAGCCAAAGTGACGACGCACCGCAATAATACGCACTTAGTTTAATAATATTTTGCACGAGAACTATTTCTTACTAGGCATAACCAACACGCCTATTTCCTCTCTGCTTTTATTACTATTAAATATAAATGAAATATTATACTCTAAAGATAAAATATTAAGTAGAAGGTCAATTTAACCAAAAATAAGATACTTTTATATTAACAGAGATACAAAACGCTTGTGATACACGACACTTAGGAAACAACCTAACACGTGATTTTTCAAAGGTTTGATTTAGAAAGTGTGAAAATACTGCGAATCTAATAGACACATGCCTCGTTCGCGGCACGAAGCGGCAGCGTTACTAGGCGAAACACCCTGCAAACTGCGACCACGACCGAGGTGCGTAAATCATTAACGTTTCCGCCACAATTAAATAAATGAAAACAGAATAAGGGACATGCAATACATTGAGTTTACATAGCGTACACACACGCGATTAATGGAAAAAAAAAAGAAAAAAAAAACCCCTGGGGCGAAACATCTATAATATTGTAATAGCAAAAGTAGCAGACCGCTTATGTATAAACTCAACAATCACTCAAAGTCATGAACGTGATATAACATTTTCCCTTCATAGATTTAATCTTTCCGGCGATTCGATGGCACGGCCACCGCACCGCGTTACACAGATCTTGTCTCTATTGGTCACTTCTACATTCTAAATTGAAATCGGTTAATACTGCCTGACAGTTGAAACTGCTCCATCCGGAATCTGTAGAAAAAACACCACTAATTACTTTAATTAAAACGAATACACTAATTCAAATAAAAAACACTGGGGTTAGAAAAACAGCGCGTTCTGATGTGAAATAAACTGAGTACAATTATTTTGTAGGAAAAAAAAGTATTACCTATGCAAAAAAAATTTGTCGATACGATGCGGTTGGGATAGAACCACCGCCCACAATGTAAGACGTAAAACAACCGCCAAAGTCAACCATCTCATCAACTCACCAACTTCGTCACTTAGCAAATTGTTCGCGCATTTTGTGTACTGTATCGAAACATATAACTGCAAACAGCAATACAGTTTCGTGATTTGAAAATACTGCATACTTTAGAAATATATACATATTATGAGCACGTAAATGATTTTGCAAGGTTTGAAAGCTAATCCAAGTTACATTTCGTTCATATTCTACGTAAAAGTTGAAAAACGTAGCATCGATTTACGAGACTATTGCTGTTCCAAGGTATTCGCCGTTTTTCACAGCAACGAGACTTTTACAGAATGAAACCTTTATTTTTAGTAACACTCTGATTAGTAACAATTTTAATAATTCTACAGTGACAGAATGTAATAAGTCGCAGGCTTTTCACTCACAAAAGTGTTGTTTACTGTGTACGGATTGATACAATAGTGAGAAAACAAAACCAAATCTCTGAGAAATTAAATTAGTTCTAACATTTCACTGTCTGATAAATACAATTACTAATAATCAATCTGTCATTTTAAAATAACAGTTTCGTGCTATAAAGTCTTATTGTGTTTTAAAATGGAGAATGCTAGTCGAACAGCGATAACCTTGTAATTTGAAACCATTATATTTAACTATTGAGCATGGAATCTGAACTGAATGCAGCATGAGTTAGATTGCAAACCAAAGACATTGACGTGCGCAGAATATGTAAATATTTCGAGAGCATGAAATATTTTCACATCACGAAATTATACCTTCTGCCGTTTGGCATTACATGTTTGTATATAATACACACAATACTAGAGCAGTTTGCCAGGTGACAAAAGTAGGGGAGTTGGTAAGGCGCCTATGGTGGCCGTTGTAACGTTTTACATTTTGGGCGGAGGTTCCACCCTAACCACAGCCACAATTGTTTTACAAAAAATAATTGTACTTCGTATTGGAAAGCACTGTTTTTTTTATCGCGATGCTTATTTATTAATCAACCACATACATAAATAATTTTCTACTGTTTTATGTTAGTGGACTTAGTTTTGCTATTTTTCAAACTGCTAGTAGCATTGCTATCAGCTGTTCACGGTTAGGCACTTTTGGCATCAACCTTGAAAAAATATCACTGCCGCAACCTGCGTATATTTTAATGGCCACGCTGTCTCGCATGCGTTCAATAAAGTTGGTAACGAAGACGTTGAATTAAATTTTTAGGTAAACATGTGTGATATTTAAATTATTTCTTTTGGTTTATGTTTTAAATTTAATATAAATGTATGTGTTAGAAAATTTGTAAAATATTTACTTTTTTAACAGTTTCACTTGACTGATGCATAAATCAAGTTATAGGGCTGCGACAATATTAATTTTACATATGGTGGAAGAATACACAATGTGCATACAAGTAGATCTTAAACAGGGCTTTCAAAAGAGCTCAGTTTAACAGCCTTTAATAAAATCAATCTGATCTTACTCTCACATTAATAGCTCTCTCTAGTAATTTGCTCTCAAAACTATTTCCTCAGCTGACTATTGCGTCTAATTAAATTTCTATACCCCTCTGGTATAGCCCAATAAGTTCTTGGTTCGCCAACTTTACCCTTAGCTATTCTGAAAACTTCCATGCCTACTTTAATTTTTTTTTTTTTCCCCTTACAGCGGACCTGCTAATACGTGCTTTAAACATTTGTAACTGTAAAGCTTTTGCCATCGATGGCGGAAGTTTTAATTCTTCTACCGTTCAGAATCTGTGACGGTGATATCAGCACTAACTGAACAGCTGTGTGTTCCATCAGTGCTTGTCTGTAATGAGTTACGTTATAAACTCTGCCTCAGAATTGACCTGCTTATAGCAATACTGCTCTATCTGGCAAGTCAGTGCTATGTAGTTACGACGAGTAGTAGTAACCAGACATATATTTTGCTGCAAATTAAGTTTAACATTAAAATTATGCATGTTACAACTAACAAGAACCAGCACTTCAAGATAACTATTTTTAATTTGGCACAATCTTTCAAAATGGCGGATTAACAATATCCATCTCAAAATTTAATATTTACACGATTCTCTGTCAACATGGAAAATTTGGTTTAAATAGGTTGAATGGTTCACGAGATATGACATATCACCCTAAATATTTAAATAGCCGCCATTTTGAAAGTGCCCGCCGTGGTCGAAAACTAAGTGTCCTTACTAAGTACTATATGTATACAGAGTTTAGTGAAATTCGGTTGACGCGTTCAAAAATTGAAAGGCGGATACACACACGCACAGACACAGCAAGAAAGTAATATCATAAGCCTTTCATTCCTTCGGCAAGTAGGCTAAAAAGAAACACGGCCTTTATTAGACCTGTTCTTTCCAGAGAAGTTATGTATATACAAATCCTAGACATGGAATAAATAACCGCAACTCTACGCCGAACTTTACTATCTAACTACCACTGAAACGGGCAAGGAAACCCGCATTCCTGCCGGCAAATGAAGCCACTTGTTTATCTTTCTTAAACTAAACTTTTTTTCTTTTGGAGCGTATGCTTAGTTTGTAGTTTTTTTGTTATGTATGAGCCCTCCCGTGGCACAACGCGTCAACATTACGAAAGTATAGTCCATTCCCGTTACTTCAGAATATTTTGAAGCCCTGAAGTTCTACTTCCAGGATATTCCTCCACCTCATGCATACTAAGTTTAACCGGTCTAGAAGATTTCACCAAAGGGACAAGGCACCGCATTCGTGCGCGCTCAGTGTAATAATATTTTGCGTGAGAACTATTTTTCACTAGGCGATAACCAACACACCTGTTTTATACACTGTTTCTATTCATAGTAATTATAATTAATAAAATTACATATTTTAATTCATAAATTTTAAAAATAATTTTTAGTGTAACCAAAAATAAGGTACTTTTATGTAAACAGAAGAATAAAACTCTTGTGATATATGCCATATGTAGGAAAAAAAAATCAAGCACGCCATACATGGAGTGATTTTCGAAGATTTGATTCAAAAAGTGCTAAGAAACCGCGAATAGACTATAATATGCATTATAAACGTGCAATAAATCCAAGAGATCCTTCATAAATTTAATTGCTTTAACAAATACAGGTCATGTATGATGGAAGTATAGCAATAATCTCATTTTTACTGAATAAGAGTTAAAATTAAAATGAACATACAGAAAATAAATATAGTGATACGCGCGGACCACCACGCCGGGCACAGTGTTACACGCGGCCACCCGTCGCGGGGAGGGGATGATTCACAATGACCCACCTCTCCCCACGAACACCCAGCCGCCGCAACGAATGATTGACAGCTTACCTGGACTGGCGTCACTGCCCCACCCTGCTGGATAAGTCGACAACTTCAGAGCATTTGCAAGAACCTTCCAGTTGACACCTCTTTCGGCACG
>NQII01000981.1:164064-355288 GCA_002778355.1 Clitarchus hookeri | reverse complement strand
TGTGCGCGCGCGCGCGTGTGCGTGTGAGATTGCAGCCGCAGGGTCGGCAGTCTGTGATAGCCACTTAGCTTGGGTGCGGCAAATGTTGAGCGGAATATCGAGCCATAGAGTGACATTGAATATAAGGACCGGCGGCGAATGAGGGTGTGAACGAGGATGTGACGAGCGGAGTGCGACTACGTATGGGAGTGCTCGGAGTGGTCCAGAACATTCCGGAATGGTGATATCACCAGTTTTCATACTGTCCACGTAAGTAAACATTAACAAGGTGGAACCTATTGGACGAGTGATATAAACTTCACTGCAAATACTGCAACTGTCAGATACCGAATATACAATTTTCAACAGGAATTCAGAAGGAGTTGAGACGTCTGGGCGTCTCCCCTAAGCACCTTACGAGCCACGACCGAAAAATTTCCGCATTCTGGTGGAAATAATTACGTGCAGACTGAAAAGGGGGCATTATGGTGTTCCTTTACCTTAAATTGAAGTTGGAGGTTTCGTCTGCTGGCTTGTGAACCTCCACATCCTTGCCGAAAAATGACGCCGACAAATGGGCCTGCCGTCCAGCAGTGACTGCAGCCGGGCATCTGCTGTCTTCGTGCACGTCAAAATGCATACTGCTGGGCGCAACGAGTGTCGCCCCTAGCGCTGTCGGCAGTGTGATCACGTGATTCGTGACGTCGCCGCGCCTTGATTCGCCCTCCTCCTCAAGCGTCGGCGGAGTTGCAAGATGTACGAAAACGAAGACACGAAAAAAAATTAAATACTGTTATTGATTCTTGCGCATGCATCAATTTAAATAAAGAGTTTCGATTGGCTATGATGCCATAAGCCAACTGATTATGAAAATCGCAATGTTGCGATATTTCTTCCCTGTTATATGGGGGGTGTTAATTTCTGATGTATAAAATGGCCAGACTGGGGCCGTCTCGAGGTATTCGGCTCAAGTCTGCGTAATCATTCATTTAAGATAAGTATTGTATTAAGGTGCCCTTCTGTCCAATGCTAATATAGGCATTTTGTGCTCTATATTTGTTGTTAGGGTTTTATTATGGAAAATTCTATAGGCATGATTGCCCATTTTATTGCATTTTCTTGTCAAGTATAAAAGTCTTTAATGTGCCATATATTTTGAGAAGCCATGTGGCTTTGTATATTATGTAATCACCACACGGTTTGGTTATGCTCGTGTAAGCAAGTTTTATATATTTCTTTGTAATATCACGTCTGGGGCACAATTTTTATGTTACTATTTATACCGCTATTTTGGCATAATCTAAGGCCCATTTGTATTAAAGAAAAGGGGTTTTTAAATGAAATTGTAACTAAGTGTTACTATATTTTTTTAAGTTGTATCTGAAATTTCATACCATATAAAATGCAATTAATGAACTTGCCTTGTTTCACTGGGTGTATGAAAGGATTCCTGTGGCAAAGTATCCCATATTTTCCCCTATGCCTTTAAATGATTCTGGTTTTGGATGGATGAGGAGTTTGAGCTGTTTAAGCGAAAAAATTTGAATTAATATTTTATTATAAGTTGGCCAACTACTAAGTTATTTGTGGTTGTTCGTCTCGGGACGGTCGGGATGTTGGCACTTGCACACATGAGGTGCCGGTGACGATTTTCTGGGGTCTCAGTGTTACAAAACTGTTTGTAATACTGGTTTTAAGTATTTGATTGTGTAAATGTCTGTGAGGTGATGATAGATTATGTAAATATTAGCTGTAAATAGCAAGTTAGTCATTATTGTAACAAAAGTAAGTTTGAAGTTTTTTTTTATTATTTAAGATGGCCGTGGCTCGAATTCGGCAAGACTCTGACAAAACCTCCTGGTTTGGAATGCAAGATCGTTAAGTAAGATGATCGGTACTGGCTGACAAAATGGTCACCGTCGGGAAGGAATGACAGAGCAGGTGGTTTGACTCGTGACGTCATTTAATATGGACACCACTCGTCCCGCACCTGGCGCCTGTGTCCCAGAACATACTCTTTATAACTACTTAAGCCTATAACCATATTTAGGTCAGATTTATGACTTTTTAACAATGTCTGCATTGACGATAGTTCTTAATATTATTACTTTTCATTCATAACATTTAACACGACATAGCACATTACGTCTTAGATCACAAATACCAAGCCTCTGATATTTAGGCACGCGTGAAGTTACAAGGTGATATCTTGAAATGTTTCGGGACTGACGGTGGTAAAGCAACAGTCGTCCGGCGGCCTGAAGGCTACAATGTAGCAGAAGACGGCCTATTATGTAGGAGCAGCTGGCGACTGTTTGGTTCCTCGGACAACACGCACACTTTGAGGCCCCGCCCACAACTGCCCTAGGGAACTGCCTTTACACCATCTGTTCCGAATAAATGTCGATTGTGAGGTGCCCCAAAGATATTCTTGTAAAAACCGTGGTTTCTGTGGTGAAACATTGAGAAACAAAATGAGAAGAGAAGGGGGGGGGGGTCTTTTAGGAGATTCATATTTGTGGTGTCAAGACTTTTTGTCCGCGAGACAAAGGAAACCTTGGATCCCTCAAGACTAACGGTGGTGCAGAAGTATGTACGAATTTACTCTATTACAGTGCGTTTACGAACTTGAAAATAGCTATTCGATACGGGCACTTCTTATGTGTGTCCTTATGAACCACGTTTTCGCGCGCAAAAGCCGTAATTACGGAAAGTCGTAACGAAAAATAAACAATTACATGAAAATAGTATTTTTAACTCGCATACAACTCACGCCAGACAATAATAATGCTGCATAAAATACTAAATAAACTGTAATGTAAAAAATTATTTACACTCAAACAGATGTCCAAAAATTACATTATATAGCCAAAATCAAAAAACAATAATACAAGCCATGTACAAGAATTGAAAATTTAAAAAAAAATGCAGAAGTATTAAAAGAAATACACGTATATTAATGCGTAAAATCAAAACGGAATCATACCCTTTGCAAAAATGCATGTTGATCTTCTTTTGCTTGGGTGTAGTTTGTTTCTGAAATTCAAAAGGAATGGGGTGAGAGAAGAGATTTGGGCGGCTCTTAACATCGAAATCTTGACACCCGATGAGGGTGAAACGAGCTGAGTATGAAGCAGCGCCGGAATGCAAGGGTGGGAAAACGGGAGATCCGAAAAAAAAAAAAAAACCCCTGCCAACCAGCGGCATTCTCCGGCACAATTCCCACTTGCGAAAATCAGGGAGCGAACCCGCTGGGAATCGAATCCGGTTCGCCTAGGTGTGAGGTAAGTAGTCTATGGTCTCCCAAAAGGAATGGTTCAGGCACTGCAGTTGCAAACATGTATCACCCAACGAGCACGCAAACCTCTAGTTATGCACAACTCTACGCAATAAGGAGGAAAGAAGAATCTCGTTAAGTTAGCTTCGATTATATAGCAATAAACAACATGTACGAACGCTTGTACTAACATAGGTGAATAATGAGTTAAGGCATTGAATATATAGACCATTCACAGTTACTTCACACTTTTCTGAAGTCATGCTAAAGTTCTACTTTTGGTTCCTGATTACGTATCCTTCCGCTACATGTAAACACAAACACTGCCATGTTACTTTTACGTTTTTAACTGTAAAATGCTTTGTTTACTTTTTTAAGTTGTTCAGAGAATTGTCATATTTCAAATACCATATCATACGAATGTTCACAATTTGAGCCTATAACCATATTTAGGTCAGTTTTACGACTTTTTAACTATGTCTGTATTGACGATAGTTCTTGCGTATATTAGTTTACATTGTTGACATATTTGTTATACACGACATAGAACATTACACGTAATACACGTTAATATATTGCCACGACTGTGTTTAACCCTGTTACAACGGCGGATGAAAGAACTGTAGTATTTAACCTATTTTTATCGATATATGTTGGGTTATTTCTTTAAAATGACTGCCTCAGTTGGAATAAATATTAAAACAACAACCAGTCCAATGAAAAGACACAATAAATTCAAGAACGCAACTCGTGTAGCTTATTTTTTGTGCGTAGCAGCGACAAATTAAAAAAAATAGTGGTGCAAATGCTCACAAATAGGCCTACCGTATCTTTAATTCCGCTCATATTTCTATGCATTGGTACTTACGGTTTCCTAGGTTTATTTCATTATTTATTGTTATTTATTTGGCTGGGTTTAGTATTTTCTTGGGATTGTGGCAAACATTCTAATCACAGAAACGTAAGCACGTTACACAATTGTGTTACAAACACCTAGGGAAAGTTACAACGTTGTAATAAATAAGCAAACGTGACTTTCAAAAAATTAATTTCGTTATAAAAGCAGTTTACGGTTAAAACATATAAATTTCGCACGTTCAATATTTGCAATCGCATACACACTGGTCCAATGTAACGTAAATTAAATACTCTTTCGCGCACAGCGGTCACGACGCGCGTTACAGTATATTTATTCCTGCCGTGGAAAAACAGATTTATCACATCGTAACTTGCCTAGGTAGGTATAAAAATCACTAAATGTAAATACTTGATGTGGTACTTCAGTATTTTTCACAAGAGAAACTGACACTTCGTTCAGTCTCTCTTTTCTACGAGCAACACGCCAATTCGTGTCACCAGTCGAAACTTCTGCCAACTTCGGATTTGTAACCGTCCCGCCATTACATCTATATATATTTTAATAAGTATTCAAACAATAAAATCTCGTTTCAGTTGTAAATAACAAATTCAAAAATCATTATTTTTTTCTGTAATAAGTATAAAATATGCTACAATTGAACACGTGTATAATTTTCCTGCTAGTAGCGGTGCGAAAATTCCAGAGAGCGAGAGTGAGTGAGTGAGTGAGTGAGTGAGTGAGTGAGTGAGTGAGTGAGTGAGTGAGTGAGTGAGTGAGTGAGTGAGTGAGTGAGTGAGTGAGTGAGTGAGTGAGTGAGTGAGTGAGTGAGTGAGTGAGTGAGTGAGTGAGTGAGTGAGTGAGTGAGTGAGAGAGAGAGAGAGAGAGAGAGAGAACGAGAGCGAGAGAACGCGCGAAAAGCTCCGCTCCACCTATTCGTTTCTTCCTCGGACAAAAAAAACATGTCACTATGGCCTGCGCACAGTAATTTGCGCTGATATTTTTAACTGTAACAATAAAAAATGTTTCCTTCAGTGCTACCTAAAAATTTGAATATATCAATAGGCAACGTTTAATTTACAAACAACTTACCAAAAAACTAGGTTAAAACAATATTTTATCTATGAACTATTTCTTACTAGCCGTTGCCAACACATCGCTGCTATCGCCGTTCTTAATTCGTATTAAATACGAAACACGTATTACAAGTTATAGAAGATACTAAAATAAAGTTTAATTTATTCAATAATACAATATTTTAAAGTTAATCACAGTGTTTTATATTTGCGTTGTACAAGTTATTTAAAACACACGTTGACATGTTACTCCTATGGTGATTTTTCAAAGGTTGGTTTCATAACATCCGAAGAAACCGTGAATGGACTATATTCAATGGTGCGTCAAAAACATGAGACAGGTTGCTCTGACATTATCTAATACAGTATCCCAATTTTCCCCGCGGTTCATCACTACCTATTTGGGTAAGTGGAAACGCATTTAATGATACCTGGTAATATTAAGCTGTTAAAGTTGAGTGGACTTCCTTACATAACTGTAGCCTACAATTAATCGGAACAGTAAATGCCGAACTAACTATACAGTACTACAGAAAGTACTAAAATTGTAAAAAAAAAAAAAAACCGCCGTACTAAAGTATATTTCTAAAAATTAATACAATTTTTTCTTGAATATAAAAAAGTAATTCTGATTGTACCCTACACGACTGTATGTATTTTTGTAAAGTATGCTTTCTAAAGCATTAAAAAGGGAAAATAATACACCCAAGCTGAAATATTACTATAGCTAAATATTTGATAGCGTAACACACATTCTTCTCTCAAATACAACTGAAATTATATTTATTTCTAACAATTCTAGTGATTCTGCCAGCCCTTACTACACACGGGTCAGAGGTTTATGGAAGCACCTTAGAAAAGCAAACCCCGGCGTGACCATGAAAGGCAAGCCCAACAGCACACGTTCTGCGCTGGGCGTGGGCAGGTCGCGGAAAGTACGCACACCAGCGAATACCCATGGCTGGAGCAAAGGACGATGTACTAAAACGAGTATTCAGTCTTCAATATCGGTGGCATGGTGGTATGGCGAATGTTGTCGTTGGCCGATTAGTTTTCTTGCGGTACTCTTTTACCTACGTCTCTTCATTCCGTTGCTGCTCTATCATCACGCACCACCACAACACATCACCACAGTGCCGTCTCCCCCCCTCTCCTTCCACCATCAGCCCTATTCGCCCTACACTCTTTTGAAACATGACGATATAGCATTTTATATTTGTGTAAGAAGTCCTGGTTTAAAAACAAACAGGCCTAGAATGCAATATTTATTACTGTTGGTGACAAAAGCGTATCCAAGGATTTGTATAACCAGTACACACGTCTTATACAACCGTTTCATGACTACTTTCGTTTATAGGCTGTTCACGGCAAAGTGAGCACTATTTTAAGGCCGTTCAGCAAATTGTAAATATAAACATTGTCCCGTGACTAATAAATACAGTGTATACATTTCATAGCTCCCAAAAGTTAACGTCTGAGGTGAAAATAAAATATAATTTTTTGGTTCCTATGCCTGCAGAGACGACATTAAAAAAATGCTTACTTTAGTCTTTAGAGGCTTGTATGAAGCTAGCAAAACCGTTCGGTACATTTTTGTGAGAGCTGTGCTAGTTATGTACATTTCCGACCTCGTAATTCAATAAATGAAATAAATACAACTTTTAGGATTGCAGCACAGTGAAATATTGTATAGAGGCATTATACACACGCCTATGTTACACACATCAAACTTAAGTCTAGGCTATACAATAAACTGAGAAACTCAGCTAGGACTCTATTTGTAATAATCTTGACTATTGCTCTTATTGTTTGGCAAGATCCGTAAAAACGTTTAGCCACAGTAAGAAAAATGTTCCAATTTTATTAACCCAAGGATGACAATTAAGTATGCGAGTTTGCTTGTAAATATGAGTCACTTATATTTAATAGGTACTTGTTTATGTAGGCCTGCATTTCTACCTGGCACTGGGTGTAATAGCATTGATTTAAAGCATTGTTTCCTTTCATCTAGAAATAAACAAATTAATATAAAATTTGGGGTGCAAGTCCACAGGTGTAGAAAAGTTATCTAACCATGGGTGAGAAAAGTTTCTGTTCCTTCTTTTAGAGATCTACGATACGATGACGTTAGGGAATAAGCTTTAAAGAAATTGAAAAAGAGCATCGATCAAAAATGTATTTGAAATGTTTGTAACAAGTATTCAAAATAAGTTCATTACAAATTGATTTCTTACTGTTGATAAGAGGGCGTTGCTCTTTCAATAAGTTTATTCAGAATATTTTTGCCACTACGAAAACAAAGAAACCCATTGGAATTTTAACATATTGTTATACTTTCTGATCTGCATCGCTTCCCTTGCCCTGTCCCACTCAAGCGGGCGGAGCGGTGTGTCAAGGGAAGAGTTAAAACCCGAGGAGTGCACGGAGATTTACAAAGGAGTGCCGCTATCACGACAAGCCTATCGGAACTCGTGCCACCTTCTATCATTGTGATGGTTCAATGTCCGAGGTTATCGTTGTAAGAATGTTTTGGTCATCGCCCTAACCCCTCTCTCTCAGAAAGACTCGGGGTGCGGGGAATCTTCTCGATCGGTCAGCTTGTCTATTTAAGCCGAGACGGGCCTCCGAGCCAAATGTCTACAGTTTGGAGGATTGCATGGCTTTTCAGAGTCAGGTGTGCGAATACAGCGAAGCGACGAGTGGCGACGAAATGACCAGCGGGAGTGAAGTCTGCGGACTGCGAGCATCGGTACGGTGGAGAGCGAGACTGACGGGCGGGGGACTATTGAACTGGATACGTGAATGACAAACATTTCAAATGATGGCAACAGACAGACTGAACATGTGTTAATGATGAATGTGAGGTAATCGATTATAACCTAACAGAACCATTAATAAGCACTTATAATTAGAATTGAGATAGACATGAAATATTGTGCTCACTAAGAATAACAAGAGTAATAATGGAGGTAGTTAGTTTAATTTTGTAAATAATAGCCGAGTGAATATTTATAGCCTTATAAATAAATTAAAAATCAAATTTAGTTATTTTATCTTTTTTTAAGACCTCCATCCATTGAGAACTCTGATACGCCCCTGGCATCTTGTAACAAGATGTATTTTACATTCACAATTTTAGCTATGCATGAACACAAATATATATTTAAAAACTTTCACAAAATGTAATGCAGAAACACAGTCAGTTGCGTTTTTGAACTGTGAAAAAAAAAATTCATACACTGATTGAAAATAAAACTTTTAACAACGCCAAAACTTTGTATCCATATAATTCTTTTGTATCACCTCTCTCAACCTTTTTGGCGTGGAATGGGCCAATTTTCTTGTAATATCGGATGTAATACTTCACCATTCTCGTAACAGGTATTATTTCAAAGATGGCTTACTACGTATTTCGTGTTTTCTGACTGGTTTGAGTTCACTACACAAGTTCTTGATTGGAGTTTTGAGAGCAGTGTGCTTTCCAAGCCCGGCCGAAGAAACTTTTCTACTTATATCAGTAAATAATACATTATCCGAGAAACGTGTAGTAGTGATACATACTGCTGTGCAAAATTTAATCTCCATTTGTTATTTTTAATGATGTAGGATTTTCTTCTCGGTACTTTGGCGGTGTAACCCAAAAGTTGAGAATTGCACGAACTGTCCTTGAAATGGTGTCCTTTCCAAATTGGTCATGCACATATGCAAATAGTTAAGATGCTGCCAATTCAGAGTTTTTCACATCATTCTTGGTTGTATTCTAGTATCACTTGTAGAAGTTTTCGTAGACGACCTCTCCTTTCATAGTCGATTAATGTTTCTGACGTTATACCGCTTAATGATAGACTGCACAGTCGCTCGACTTCTTCAGAATCCTGATTCCTTAATACGATTTGTGTTTAATATATTGGGAGAGAACAACGTGTCTTACACTTTTGTTTACTTCTCTTTGCGGCCCATTTTGCTGTTCCACAGTAATCATGTCTTGTCGGTGCATTCAGAGTACACAACACGACTACACAAGTGTTTCGTGCAATACGGAGTTGGAACAGCTGTTGTTTTATTTACAACTATTCTAGTGTATGAATACTTTTTCCCCAGGTTAAACGCAGTACGAACTGTAACAACCTTAATTTGAATAGAACATGCTAGTGGAAATATTAACTGCACTATACAAATTATAAAAATGACTTTTTTTTCGTAAACTTACGATTAAAATAAAAACACTTTGTTTTGCGGCTGATACTGTACGGATACTTATTTCCATGACAGTATGCTGTAAGTCAACCACCCGGACAATACCTACAGGTGCAATACTTCTGCTGAAGATGCATTACTCATACAACCAAAATTCGAACAGAAATATAACGGGAGACAACTGTCTTAGCAGTTACTCCTTCGTGCATAAATTGTATGGGGGAGGGGGTGACATACAACGGCACACTTATAAAAAACGTGGATTTAAAAAAAAAAAGGAAAAATAAAAAAATCCACCAACCAAATAAAATTCAAAAACCTACGAGCTCAGTTGAGGTCAAGAAGAACATAAAAATAAAACAATTTTTGGAATCGGTGTCGTGGGAGCTTGTGAAACCACACATTGAAAGGATGAATATCCCCCAACTTAGCTGCGTCTGAAAATGTTGTATTTGTCAGAGTATGCGAGACAAATCATCTCGGAAAACATGTATGAGTGTAAAGACGACACTCGAGAAATATGTCCCGACTATGTTGAATGTTAAGTTTATAATATTTATTAAAGTTAATTATATATTTATAGTACATACTGCCAATTTGAAACCTTAATTCGGCTTCGATGTGGAAATATTATAAAGGCTTCACTTACTTGAAAATACAAAAATTAGTAAATTTACTTACATGCAAAATTAAATTTTTAAACACTTTACTAAATCGTGTTTCTTTGTTAGTTTCCGATCTCAGCCAATGAGAACAAGGAAACGTGTCGTGTTTTTATTTACACGGCAACATGATTGTTTGGCAGTGTTAATAAATGCATAGAAGAAACATGTTTATATAAAGTTTTGAGGTTATCTGTGTACTCACCCGAATTCTATGAAAAGCATTGCCAGTTTTCGTTCCTTCAGGCTAACCAATCTCCTGTCCACAATCGTTTATTTCGTCTACAATTTTTATTTTCATCATCCAAAACTGAAAGAAGTGTAATACAGCAATCTTTTTTCGCCATACAAAGTTCATTTTTTATTATTTTCGCCAGCTGTTAAAAATTGTCATGGCTGTTGACAGAATAGCTCTCAAGGAAACCCATACCGTATGCGGCAAAAACCAGTGACGGACCCAGCGAGTAACCAAGTTGCATAGCTCTTAAATAATATCTTCGCGAAACTCGCAGGAAAAATTGTCCCGTGTGCGCCGGGCGTATAGTTCCGCAACTTACTTGACAGACCACTTACACAAACAAAGATTAAGATCTTACAGGATTGCAATTTCAGTTTATCAAAACCATTAAATAATATTTCAAAGCTACTTTTTAACGGAAATTTAAAAAGATTTAAACTTTGCATTCTTTGAACATCGAAAAATATCTTTGCAGAACCCGCCAGTGTCCGATATTAGTGGCGCTGCCCGACCGCCGCGATATTTAGTTCTATCGATTACAGTTCTAGCCTTGCATACAGGCTCGTGACCTTTAGTGCCCGTGTGCGTTATCTGAACTATATATGGAGTTCTTAGAATTACTGGCCACTAAAATCTTCCGAGAAACTGAGCGTGGAAACTGAGGAACATTTTTTGGCTCGTGTTGGTTTGTGCAGATGCGATGACTGTTACTCACGAACAACCCCACAATTCCCGGTTACTTTGACTGGACCACAGCTCTTTTTTTCCTCTTTGTTTATGTTTATTTTCCTCTTTTTTAGCAGATACACCATTTGATTTTGCGGAAGGTGAATCTGAATTAGTATCAGATAGATGTCAACTTCCAAAAATGAGACACAAAAGCACATCATTCTCTATAGTTTTTTTATATACGAAATTTGACAG
The DNA here is from genome assembly GCA_002778355.1 of Clitarchus hookeri. Classification (NCBI taxonomy): domain Eukaryota; kingdom Metazoa; phylum Arthropoda; class Insecta; order Phasmatodea; family Phasmatidae; genus Clitarchus; species Clitarchus hookeri. The sequence goes on along the minus strand of NQII01000981.1, from coordinate 344,079 downwards.
GATGGCAAAACTATTCACTTAGGATTTATAAATACGTACCCCTGTTTTCTGCGATTCAAGAAAAAAACTTTCCTGTACCGTCCATTACTAAGGCTTCAAGTAGTATGATCACATGACAAAGCTACTCTGGCCACACCCTTTATGAATGATTTGTATTGATTTCAACATAAGACTCGGGCATCGTTCCTGATCTTCACCAATCTCAAACGAGATGTTTTCAGAAAACTGGCGTAAAGAAAAATCGGGGTGTGACTGTGTCTGGACACGGCCGTGAGTTTTACGTGAATACGTCTGCGTTAGCGGGTAATATTTTCTTTAGGATATGGAACGAAATGAAAGTAATAAAATGGACACACTGCTTTTACGGCTTAAATCGGCAGATATAGTAGGAAACATTCGTTAGCACCAAAACCAGCGCGCTCGCACGTCGGAGTCGCGAGATATACTGCCCGGAAACACTCGCCACTCTTGTGGTGAAAAATATTAAACAAGTAAAAGTTAACTGCACTGAATAATAACGTATTGTTAACATTCATTGAGGGCGATTTCTGCTAGTTAGATATTAATGTCACTAATTTTGTGTTCTACTCTACCGAAGTCTTATTAAATATTTTGTATGTATACTTTCGATTGAGACAATCACAAAAGGATGGAGCACGGTTATTTTCTGGTGTAATAACAACACGGCGTCGCCTTTTAGAATATTCCTTTTTAAAAGCGGGAATTTCGTCTAGTTGTGCGCATCACACGGTTGATGCACTTTTATACGACGTGAAGCGTTTATCCCTTTATGCACGAGACTCTTACACCAATGATAAAAACGTATTTTTATCAACATTAGCAAACAATGTCAAGGGAAAGTATAATCCTTCAAGCAACTTGAGTATGCTTTTGTTTCAGTAAAATGTTACAACATCCTATTTGACACAGTAAATATGATCGCAACAAAATGTACAGACGTATAATAGTTTATACTTAGGTGGTCAGGTGGTGCATACCTTCACATAAAAATACCTATACACACACACTACATGAAACAGATTTGTTATGAAACTAAATTGCTGTACCGAATTTCTCCAAATCCACACAGCAAAATTGCAAGGTAATTTTTTTTTAACTAGATTCAAGTTTTATAAACATCTGTCGCAGCATATAACAATTCAAATGTTTGCAAAATTTTCTTGAGAGGAAAAAATAACTTTTCCCTAACAAAACTCTGCCGATAGGGACGACATTTTTACCAGAATACTAAAAGATATAATACCTAGGCGATGGCATTAAAATTCTTGAATCTGCATTTCCTTAGTCATTTCAGAAATCAGCCGTTTTTTCATTGGTTAGGTTAAAGGTTACTCGGGAAAAATATTATTCCTATCAACATATATAAATTTAAAAAAAAATTAACGGCTCCCAGAATGTCACGTAACTGTGTTAGTGTTTAATACACTAGAGCAATATTCTACGTGCAGTAGTATCGTGCATTTTCGTGGTAGTATTTGTTTAAAACGAGCGACGGACATGTTGAGGTACCAAGTCGTAAACTGGTTATTCAAGTAACTTAAATCACACACACACACACACACAATCTGAAACACTCATAATTAGAATACAACACTGCAAAATGTAATATAAAAACCACTGTGCACATTTCTTCCAGCTTCATCAGTTTTGTAATTAATATAATTGAGTAGATTGCACGCAAGCACATGCACAAGCGCCAGGTATATTCATGGTTATTTACAACTTTTTCTTAAGCTATGCTTAAGTTCCACTTCAGGCAAACAAAGCTTAGCTAAGTTTAGAAAATTACGTCAACGCACCGCACTTGTGCACACTCAATTTAATAATATTTTGCATGAGAAGTATTTCTTACTAGGCATTACGAACACACAAACAGTTTCTCTGTTTTTTTTTCATATTAATAATAAGGAAAATATTACAATTTATAAATAAAATATACGTTCAATTTAACCAGACACTTTTATGTTCACAGGAAAATAAAATGCTTGCGATACATGACATATTTAGGAAACCACCAAACGCGTCACATGGGGTGATTTTTCAAATGTTTGAGTCAAAAAGAGTGAAGATACCGCGAACTGACTATATCGTGATACTACATAGAGGAATCAGAAACTACTACCGGGCACAAAAAACCTTTACAACATGTACCACTTTACAGAGAACACAAAAGTAATTTTTATAGAGTTCATCTTGCTAGGAAAAGACTGTTTTATAAAATCGGGCACGGGATGGAGAAGGATAAAAAAAAAACATCGACCCGATAACTTAACGGTACATCGATAAATTACTTTTTGGAAAAAAAAAATGTTACTATTATAATAATTTTATATTGTTACGTGCACACAACAGAAAACGAAATTTCACCTGCCAGTACTTTTTACATTAATACGGTAGTTATCTAAACGACCTTTCAAGTCCGCTGCCAACTTTGGCAAGAGCACCTACTACAGCCAGGTCTTAAATTAAAATGTATGCAGTTGAGGGAGATTTTTTTTTTTTCAAAGTTTGTTTCGGAAGTGTTCTTTAATCGCGAACAGCCTGTAGTGCTCTTAATTATGAAACTTAGCGTGTGCATAATTACTATAGGCTATTCACGATAAAGTGAGAACATTTGGAATAATGGTAAATAAATGTATTTTATTTGCGGTGGAATATAAACACTGTGTTTATTACTTACGCGGCAATATTTATTTAAAAAGGTGGTTATAGGATAAAAGATGGATGAAAGAGAGAAGTAACTAAAGCCTCAAATGTGTTCATTTTGCCGTAAACAGCCTATATCAAGTTGGTCTTGGAGGGGGAAACTAAGAGGGACTCGAGGTGAATCGAGACAGGTACGTGGTCAACTAGAAGACGAAGCACACCATCAGATGGGACGCCAGTGGCTAAGCCCACACGTGTCCTTGTGCGTTGTGGCCGAGTGGGAGATACAGTTGCCCGCTCCAAGGTCATCGTCTCCGCTGCACGGCCCTGCCCGAAGTTGAACAACACGCCGAGAGAGAGACGTCCCACCGTCACCAAACATGGCTCACATTCCACCGCGCCACCGGACCGGCAGAGAACCCGGCGAGGCTGCGTCTTTCGGATGCCGACTGTTCATCAAACGCGATTTAATGTCACTGCGGCTCATAAATAACCTCCACACTGCCGTCGTAATTTTACCGACGTCCTAACATGCTAGCACCACTAGTTTGTGACCAGAATAAGCATTAATGCTATATTTTGTTTAACGAAAATATAAGGATACTTAACAGGTTCTGAAGACCTAACTAATCGCTGCTAATCGGTGCGAATAACCTTCTGGGTCAGGTTAACTGAATTATATAAGCCGCGACGTGCCTGTAGCCTTGTACGGCCATCAGCGACAGATGTGACAACGCAGCGGACAGCATTTGAAGTCTGCTAACATCAAGAGAACAAGAAAGAGTAAACGGCTGGGCCGAGGGAAAGTGGGACTTGATGCGTCAGTTGCTGACATTCGGAATGACTGCACAAAAGACATTTTAATCAAATAAATGTAAAAAAAAAAAAAAAAAAGCTAGGATTAAGTGGCTGTAGCTAGTATAAAGACACTGGTAAATATTTTAACTATCATTGAGGTTGGCATTAAATACTGCGCTCATTGATAGGATACGTGAAATAGTAGAGATAGACAGTTTAAAGTTGTAAATAAGAGCTGTGTGAATTTTTTTTTAAGTTTATAAATAAATTAAATTAACTTCGGTTATTTTATTTTTATTAATACATCCATCTATTACGAACTCAGATACGCCCCAGGCGATTTGCAACAATACACACTGGTCATAGGATGTTCTCATCACTAATGTTATTAAAATTTGTTTAATCATCATTTTGCAAATACGATAATTTAGCAAGTATTGTTTATTTAATACCAGGAAGAATTTTAGGTACTGACCAACCAAATAAGAAAATACGAGGGTCAGCCAAAAAAAACACGCTACCAACATCCGAAGAAAGCAAAAAAGCAGAAATAAAATATTTTAAAAATTGCACACCCATATGTTTTACTACACGAAAATTTAAGAAATGTATTTGAATAAACTTTTTACGTCTTAATTAACGTGTAAAGTGCAGACTAGCATTATAAATACAAAATTAACTTATTTTAAACGTTATAATCGATTACAGGTTATCGCAATTAACGGCAGACGTCAGCGCGCTGTCCATCTCTCGCACTAAGTTTTTGGTTGGTTTAAACGACAACATTAATTTCAGTTTGCGGAAACCGTGAGGAGAAGATTAGCTGTCATGTTTTGGGTTCCGCAAAAGCAGATACGACCGCATGCACTAGACGACTTCCGCCAAATGTGCTAGAGACCAATACCAGACAACTATACAGGTGTCGGGTAATTCGCGGATACGGACTGCACCACACGAATCTATGGTCAAAACTAAGTAGAAAATACTCACGTAAAAAAACATGACGCTTCGTTTACGAGAAAAACGCCATGGAAGTTCCAAAAACCATTGTAGCAAACATGTGGTACTCCAATTAGATAAGGGTGACGTGATGTGGCAATGCTGCAGTTAATGTGTCGTAAGACATACGGCAGGGGAAAGAGCCGAACTCAGTAGTGCCAAGGAGACCATGGAGTTCACATGCAGATGGAAATGGCCATGGGTGCATCCGGCGGCCAAGCTCCATGCATGCTAAATGCATCCATAATGCGAAAAAGTGCACTGCTATGGGCAGAGCAAACTTCGAACACCTGTTATGACGTTTCGGTGTTTTACACATGTTATGACATTTCAGTGTTTTGTATGCTGATGATGTACACTGTGCTTAGCGTGGAGTAAAGTCATTTTATCTACTTTAATGTTGTTTTTCTTGTAAACTAAGGCACCTACGCTTTTTACCAAAGAATATTTTCTACTTAGTTTTGGCCATATATTCGTGTGGTGCAGTCCGTATTGGTGAATTACCCGACATCCTTTATGAACAATAAAGGCAAAAGTGCGAAAAATAGCCTAGTGGCAAGAGGTGACACCACAAAAAATCTTCAAGTATTTACTTAATTAATACATATTTTGTATTAATATTTATTTTCTTTTTGCACAGATTTGAATAATGAGGTTTGGATTTCATCATACTTGGGTCATCGTTCCAAAAAATACCTTCTTTACAGAAAATAAAGTCACGCCTAGAATCGGTCATGTTGGTACACGAACTTTCATGTCAGTTAAATGCTTACTGTACAGAGGTTCTGCTATCTGTTGGCTGGAGGTAACACGACCACCAGGATTTCACGCAGAAATGCATAAGCTGTCCGGTGTTGGTTTCTATTGTATTTGTTTCTTCAAAGAATGGTGACATTCAACTTGATGAAATAACGATAACTGGAGAGAATAGTTACATTCTTGTGTATAAAATAGACTAACTGAACTTACACTTCTCAGTTATCAATGAGAAATATTAGCCTTGAGCTCATCACAATGTCCCAATTTCCCGTCAAAACGCTTCAAATTTGGGATGCCAACTTTGTATTGGCCAATACTGGACATAATTCAAATTTTACACACAAGGACGTGCAAGGTAACGAAAACAAAATAACCATTTCATGTGCATAATGATCAACGCTTATGATCCTTAAAATAGTAGCACCAGTCAAAATCACAACGCTAAAGATAGGAATTTGAAACTGTCCACATTATGACATGACCGTTATCATTGTAACACGCAGATATCAGGCCAGTCCATTACACAGCTAGTCGTCGCTCCACATGACCACTAGTTACTTACACGTGTGTTGCCAGCCTCAACTTCACTGCTTTCTATCTGTACCAATAGTAGTTAGAAAATGTATTTTCAGAAAAACGGCGTCAGGCGATTTGGGAAGACTCGGAGAAAACCCCTAGCATGGAATGAAAGAGCATGAAAATCCTCAAATCACCATTGCCCAAAAAAGAGTCACTGCCCCGCATTGAGGAATCCTGTACTGACTGATCGTCGTGAGCGTACAGCATATGCAAAACGAATTTTTCTCGGGGAAGTCGACGGAGTCCCCCACGGTCTGGCTGTAGTACATAATAATATTTTATAAAATAACTTTCCGAAATAATCACGCGGCCGCCTGGGACGATGGCGTGAGTGTTGTCGCGGTAAAACGAATTTCTCGGATGACGTCGGCAGAGCCTGGGAGCATTGTAGCACAAAAATATAAAATTTCCAATACGTTTAGAAAATATCACGCATCGCCTGGGGCTATGGGTGTTGACGCTAAAAAGGAATTTCACGGTGTATTTCCGAAAAATCACGCGACGCCTCGGGCTATGTCAGAAGTCGTGGCGTCGACGTAGGGACACGCCTGAGGCTATGTGGTAAAAACATGGCCACCATCGAATGTTCGAGGACTGCCGCAGCCTCAGGCAGTGAGTTGTCTATCCACCGCACCACCGCGGCTCCCCTCGTCGCTATGGAATGCAAGAGCATGCAGTTTTGCATGTCGTCTATCCACTGAATCGCCGCGGCCCCCCTCTAAATGCCAGATCAAGTCCCCGCACAGCTTCGAGCGATGGGGCGTCGTTGTAGGGACACCCCCCTCGCCTGGGGCTATGTGCATAGCCTGGAGTGATGTCATGTGGCGATGTTGTAGGGACACGCCTGAAGCCATGTAATGTGGCGTCGTTGTAGGGACATGCCTGAGGCTATGTTGCGCAACAAAATGGCCGCCATGGAATTTTCGAATAAAAAAAAATTTTAACTTTTGAAAAAAAAATTGAAACATTTGAAATTTTTTGGAAAATTTTGAAAACAAAATGGCCGCCATAGAAAAGGAATGCAAGAGCAGGTGGTTTTAGTACTAGCTTACACAATTGCCGCCGTAGAAGTGGAATGCAAGAGCATGATGTTTACGGTTTTCTTACCAAGCTTCTGGCTCCCTCGCCTGATTCCGTGTTTCTGAACATACATTTTGTAACTACTACCAATCATACTTTAAATACTGTCTAAACAGCATTCAATTTCAATTCTTTGGCGCTTCTGCATTCAGGAGCAAAGTGTTGTCTGGACCCAAATTCATTGTCCTCGACTTTCCATACGAGACGTGGATGGGTGTTTCCTACTTCAAATAAGGTTGGTCACAGAAAGTTGAAAGGCTGTGATATCGTATATTTGCATTAAGTCTGCTGGGTAGTTTCCCCGCGCTATTTCAGAAGGCGAAATCTTGACCGTGTGACACATGCTTTACGGATGGGAGTTGGGTATCTGCCACACACTTGAAATTTTACATTATGCCAAACACTTTTCAACTTGTGACATTTTATGTGATTTCATTTCAAGCGCAAGGAAAAAGTCCATAGTTTTGGCATAACCAAAACGGCAAAATCACGATTTTACTGTTTACAAAAATTATAGAACTTCGCTTCCAGAAGTCACATAATTTATATAATAAAGCAATGCCAGGTACTATGACACAGCATCTGTGTACATAGTGGAATGAACTACCATAAAAGAAACCATCCACGTAATCACAAGTAGGAAAAATTAACAGTTTAAAAGTGATAATTTATTAAGAAATCTCTCTATTTTATTTTATGGTTGTTCCTAAATTGTAAAATAATTCCTGCTAAAAATACATTAAAATTAATTAAGACAACACTTTTCAGTTCCTATTCCCATGTTGCATGCCACCGGCTGATTTTCTCTGTCTCATATAAGTTGGCCAGATTCTGACAGTCAGTGAGTGGTAAATTGATGTATATGAAACAAACAAAGTGCCATTTACAAAATCCTGTATCAGCTGATGCACGAACGAACAAAAGTTAATATTACATTGGCTATTCTGAGTGCACTGTCGACGCACATTAGAAAAGCAGAAAATACGTGATGAGAAAGAGTTCCTAGATTAATTAATACATTTTATTTTACGTGGTCATAAAACAGCGGTTTTTAGTGTTAGAAATTAAACTTCGTGCTAAAGTAGAAATGTATAGGTGTTCAAAATGAAAGTCGCATTAAAACGATCCGTATCCAAATGAAACAAAATTTAAAATTTTTCACGTCTTATCTCCCTCTCCAACCCAGCATACAGAAATATTGCATAATATTGTTGAATTATTTTTTCTAATAATTTGACGAAATATATTTCAAATTCGTGTTGTTCCGAGCCAGTAATAGAAGAACAGTTAACTTTAAAAATACGCGATCTATTGAGTAAAAGAAGCGGCTTAGACTTCGCTAGGACATGTTGTGCGCATTATCTATCGAATCTTTTCCGAAGCATTACCAGCCAGAAAAGAATAGCTTCCGTCCTTTCACATGCAATATATAACAAATTTACGAACATATACCAATAGTTTTATTTTTCGCGAGCTCTGCATAAATTTTAAAGTAACATATATTTCGTGTACATCGATTTTGAGTACTAGTCATTTCTATTCGGCAGGTAATCGTTCGTCTACGTACATTATACGCCATATTGTTCTCCGAAAACCCATTTCCTTGTTTCAGAAGAAAGTGGGACACCCGTGAATAGTGTTTAATCAATTCTAACGTTATTCCACGTCACATATTTCCAACTCGAATATATTAGCTATAATGTCAAACGTGTGATATAAAAAAAAAAGATAATGGGCAATATCGAAAACATGATGAAAGAGTGATGTTTAAGACCTTGATGCTTAAAGTGCTTTAGCCTGAATGCACATTTTTTTTGGTAGTTGATAAATTTATAATTAGTGATTTATATTTGACATAACATAATTTTACTAATTAATAATTTTAATACATTTTTGTAGTTACTTAATGTTAAATTTATTATTTATATTTTTGCCCTTTAACATAATTGACTGATTATTGATTTATGTACACATTACTATTACTACAATTGCAACTACGTATTTCTGAGTAGCAAGTTTGCCTAAAACGTCCCACGAACAGTACATTGACAAGAGGATCAGCTGATAATGACCGCATGAAAATAAACGACATAGTTTCCATGTGGGCGATCAGCTGATGGCAGAAGGATACGTAGTCAGATGTAAACAGTNCTGAAATCACAGATTTAAGTCATTTTTGGAGTAATGACTAATGAGGAAAGGATTAGTTGCAGATAGTACCGATGCTCCGCGGCATGGAAATAGCTTTTTCGATACTACTGCGGGAAATGCTCACGTGACTTCCGTGCACACACTCCGTGGTGTGTGTGATCTGCCCACGTGACAGCGAAATTGGAGTCCACCAAACACATCCAGTTCCGAGTACCGGAATATATAGTTTATTTCATAGATATAATTTAGTTCTTTTAGTTATTATTACGGCAGTTAGTTTCGCCGACGAAAATTATCGTTAACATGTGCATTTAGGGCGGAATTTGTGTATACCTCAGGGGGCTCCACCTGACTGGCGCATCAAGTACGTTGCAGCGGTTTGGTAGATAACATAAGATTCAAAAACAGTCTATATTTTGTAGTGGTGTTTAAACACGAAAAGCAGGTGCTCAAGGACAAGTTCCAAGTTCTCATATTAACTTCAAGACTAATTTTTTTTGACGTAAAAATGACTTTAAAAAAAAGGGAGGGAATTAGAAAAACTTTTAGCGGCTAAATTTCCTATACAGAAATTTCACAATTGTCTTTAGACACATACATAGAGAAACTAAGAAAGGAAAATCCTAGATACCGGGTTTTGCCAACTTCGTGAGCAAATTTTCTGCCAAATATATTAATTTGTCTTGCATAATATCTTGGGCCGCAATGATATGCAAAAAATTTCGGAGGAAGAAGTAACTCGGCAGAATACATCCCTTGGTAAAAAGTTTGCTCACAAATGTATTAAAAGCAGTTATGTAGGATTCTCATTTCTTAGTTGTTTTTTTTTCTATTGGCTTCCATACAATTGTAAAATGTAATTAACCTCGGAAGTGTTCATTTATGTCCCACACACTCTTAAAAGGCATGCTCAGGCGAGTCGCCATACGGGAAGACCGCATGCCAGCTGAGCGCATTGCACGTAAAGGCAAGCGGTGAGCGACGCGTTTCGAGACCTCGGACGCGCAAAAAAGCTGCAGGCAGGTGGAACTAAGTGGTGGTTACACTGTAAAAGAAACAGCTTCATTTTTACGTAAAACTGCGAAAATAAACTTTGCTCGGTTATTTGATAGAACTATTCCCATCCCTAAGGAACCTGGCTACGCCCAGACAGTTGTAGCATCTGAATTTTCCGAACGGTTTTGCTTTCGTTGTTGGTCCCAAGAACAGCGTCAGTGTTAAAACAATAGTATTATGAAGCCGACATCTCGGTATTAAAATACTATACAAACAATTTTACTTTATACATATTACTTTGGATTTCAAATCTGCATGGTTATTACCATTGGTCACAAATATAAAACTATGAAATGTTTGCTATCCACACAGTTTCATGGTACCAGAGACTCCAGAGAACAAATGGAAGCCACTATAAATTGTTATAACCATGAGGAACATGTTAGAATCATTCATTCTTCAAATATTTCATTTGTGTAATCCTGAGGAACCTTCCAGACGTCAATGCTTGCTGTATATAACAAATATTTTTTTTTTGGGAATATTCACGTGACACTGTGGAATTCATAGAAAGACAAATACGCTGCTGGTACACCATTTCATAATTCAAGTCACAAAACAAATCAGAGTTCGGATGCTACTAATTTGTGTAATGAGATGTAATTATGTCGAATAACTTTTCATAGTACAGTGGGAGGAAAACGGCCAAAATACAGTTATGGACAAAAGTATTCAAGAGAGAATGGTAGGCGAAACATCAATATTCTATATATAAAGAAAATAGAAGAGGCAAGTCTCCGGCGGATGAACCGGCTGAAAATTGTGCAGTAGCCGGAATGTGCAATAAGCTCCGTCATTCCACCTCAGTTTTGACAACGAAAAGGGCCACAGGAGCATGTATATCTTAAGCATACTTAAAAGCATAGTTGACTGTAATTTCCGAACCGTTTAAGATAGTCATCAAATTTATAACATACGCATCACCCCCCGACAAAGAAAATGACTGCACAGTCAAGTTTGTATTAAGATCATTTATAAGCATAGTTGACTGTTATTTCCGAACCGTTTAAGATATAGTCATCAAATTCGTAACATAGACATCACCTTCCGACAACGAAAATGACCACAGGGTCAAATATGGTCCATGCATACTTATAAGCATAGTTGATCATAATTTTCCGAACTGTTTAAGATACAGATATCAAATTCATAATAGTCATCTCCCCCGACAAGGGAAATTACTGCAGGGTCAAATATGCCCTAAGAATACTTATAAGCTTAGTTGACTATAATTTCCTTACTGTGTAAGATACAGTTACCAAATTTATTACATAGACATCACCCCCGACAACTAAAATAAGCACAATGTCAAGTACGCCCTAAGCATACTTGGTTATAAATTCTGTACTGTGTAAGATTACCAAATTCGCAACATAGACATCACCCCCGATGTCGAAAAGGACCGCATGGTGATTTTACCAAAAGCATACAAGCATAGTTGGGTGTAATTTTCGAAGCGATTAGTTACCAAATTTATAACATTGACATCACCTCCGAAAAGGGAAATGACTACAGGGCCAAGTATGTCCTAAGCATACTTGGGCAAATCACAGCAGGGACAAGTAAAAATATATTTAAAGCACAAAAAAATACAGGCAGTGTACTCAGTACCACGACCGCAGTCCTGCACGTTCATAATAATAAAACAAATAATCGTACATCTTTCGCTTTAAGGATGTTAACCTACGGCGATCGTACGCACGTCCACGCCGGTGTGAGGCGGAACGTCATATTAGTCCCGCACGTTTATAATAATAAAACAAATAATCGTACATCTTTCGCTTTAAGGATGTTAACCTACGGCGATCGTACGCACGTCCACGCCGGTGTGAGGCGGAACGTCATATTAGTCCCGCACGTTTATAATAATAAAACAAATAATAGTACATCTTTCGCTTTAAGGATGTTAACCTACGGCGATCGTACGCACGTCCACGCCGGTGTGAGGCGGAACGTCGTATTAGTCCCGCACGTTTATAATAACAAAACAAATAAACGTACATCTTTAGCTATAAGGCTGTTAACCTTGAAACATAGTATACATAGTTCGCGCGCACGTCCACGGAACGTCGTATACACATACACCTCCCTGTGCGAGGGTGGGAACGTAGCTGTCACACTATAAAAATCAAACGAAAAAAAAAAAAGTCTTAGTACCTTTATATCGAGTACCAGCTGACCTAGGACGAAACGATAGAGGACGCTAATGAATGTAGCCTCGAACAGTGTGGTCCCAGTCGAACAACAGTTAAGACTCCTATTCAGTAATCACCTTTATCAACAGTCCCACCAATTCTACAGTAAACACATGAATGGTCTCCAGGCGATAACAGGTGTTAGACATCTGGATAATAATCACCTCCCATTCCATAAATGCTTACCAGTCATGTCATTCGCAGACGTACTCCAACAGCCTTCAGAGAATAAACACAGGAGCTAGTTACATACAGACGGAATATAGCATATGAATAAAAATTTGCGCAAGTTCTAAGAATAAATTTATTTATACTTTAAATAAAATGCATTCAACTGTGGCGCATATACATACCTCTCGCATAGCAATGCGAGACTAATTATATATTACTAAGCGTCGACCTCAGTATTCAATGACTGAATTAGATCAAAAGATGTACATATAAATAACAAAAGTACACAAGCTATAATTTACATCAACCACCTATCCTGTACAACGTGAAAACTCCCTTACATTCATTGCTTTAATATGTTTCTCCACTTCTTTCTTCATACGAAACATTATCTGACCACTCATTCTGATTCCCGATCGAGGAAGGATCTGCATAAAAGGCTATATTCTTCTATGTATGCTTCCACAACTTCTTATTCGGGAGATCACTCACTGACCAAGAACGAAAGTTTGCTCATAAATAAAAAAAAAAAACCATTTCCGAGGTGTGTTCATGCGTGACCGCCTACCGCAGCGCGCGAAGCGAGTCGAGTGTGGTATAGTAAACCTAGATACCAGCCTCGAGCCGGGAACCCTTTCGACTACATATAAAAAGTACGGCAACACGGTAGAATACTTTGACAGTTATGGAAACCTAAGGGCCCCACCCGAACTGAAAACGTATTTGAGAGGAGCGAGATTACACTACAACTACGAGTTTGAGCAACTACCACGAGAATGGAACTGTGGACACCTATGTCTGCGCTTCCTTTCAAGGTACATATATACTTAACGGGGACGCACTATGTGTAAGCATCACTCATGTTTGTAACCCTGATAGTGTCGAGCAATAGCTCGGAATTGCGTTCCGAGCACTTTCCCCAGCTCAGCCTTGCAGGCGCGTGGTCCGTCGCGTCGCGGTGATAGATTTTCAAACTTACTTCTCTGTACCGAACATAGATGAACGCAATTGTATGTTTCACGTCAAGGACGGTAAGAGAGGAGAGACACGTGTACCCGCAGGTTCGTATGAGATTGAAGATATAGGCGAGTACCTTAAGCGTGCACTGGAGCCGCGTGCTACGTTGGTGCTGCGAGTTAACGCAAATACGCTACACGAGATGTAGTTTGATTAATTTCCAGGGCGAGGAAATAACAGTACGCTTACATTTAAGGAAAGATGGGTCTGAAATTTAAGCGAACATGTACAAAGGTAATAAAAGCAGCTTACCGTACCAAACTGGAAGTCAGTACGAGGCGAGCACACAGAGCGCTAACATCTGAAAACGTTTGTTTCCTTAGAAGATTGGGTCTCTCGATCAACAGCAAGTATGGACGTGGAAATATTAAGCGTGGACGAGCCGGCGGGGTTCGAAGACGCGATCACCAAGACGCAAATCCACACGTACACCCCCTATCTGCCAGGTCCGTACGCACCCTCGTCCGATGTTCGGATCCCGATACAAAACCAAGATATATACACCGTGCCATGTAATTCATATTTGAGGTTCCCAGGAACGCTAACAAAGACGGGTAACGCCCTACCCGTGACAACAAAAATCATTAGAAACGGTATACTACCCATGATAAGCAGAATCGCGTACGAACTGAACAGATGTGAAGTGGATGCCACGAGGGATGTTGGAATCATGGCCACCATAAAGAACTATCTCTCATTGACGCATAACCAACTGCCAGCAGCTAAAATGGCAGGCTGGGGGATCGAAGAGGACTTTTAAGGTTCCCGTCTATGCTAATGGCAAATTCGAAGTATGTATTCCGCTATCCAAGCTGTTAGGGTTCGCCGAAGACTACAAGCACGTAATTATTAATTTCAAGCAGGAGTTAGTTATTCTCATGGCCAACACGCAAGCAAACACCGTCCTGATAATAATTCACGACATACTGGTCACATACAATGTGCGCGACAGAGTAGTTAAAATACTAATGTAATTCACATATTTAGTCCATTCTCCAACCAACCTTCACAATATACGCGAACGTTCAAGGCTGCGTGTCAAACAGTGGTTATATTATTAAACATATCTGCATAGCGCAAGTAGAAGGGAGCACAGCGACAAGTACATTTCTACCCCCGTTTCTATGGCCGTCGCTCGACGAGAAAAGTAAGGCGACGAATATATGGCTGGAAAAACACTATCACGGTCTCAATTGGGACGAGGGTGATGTAGAATACGATAAAGTGCGTGATGTACTTCCTCAATGTTAATCGTGGCCGACCTGGAGCAGAAGAGATGGTTGAGCATCTATTTTGACGCGAACGTAAAACTATGCGATCTGCAGACAGAGTATGACAGTACTTCGTTAAGAACATTGAAGGCTCGGTATGTGAAAAAAATCTAACATTAGTGTGACGCATGCTTGAACGTACTGTTGCTAAAGACGTGAGCTATGGCACATTCTGGTGGTGGTGGCGTGGAATAATGTAATTTTTTATTTTTTCTGAACAGTAGTCAATATAAATAGCGAACCTCTGAGGAGAGGAAACCACTTTACTACTCGATACCATCATGGACGGGCTTATAGTGAAGCTAACAGTTACGCTCAGTATAGAGCACTGACGAACATGGAAAACGGGAAGCTGTACGTGGCATCGTATTTCCGGAGGGCGGAGACAACCTATGGCAAGTGTATAACATGTTTGTTAAATGCAGAGTTTCGAGTACGTTTACCTTCATGCTACATTCAACTGATTACAGGGAGCGATATCGTAAAGCTTAACGGTATAATGGTACATATAGTTTATACTGGCATCAAGTATATCGCCAACGGCAAGACGATGCACGTTCTCGCATTTGTATAACATAGGTGAGTCAAGGCAAAAAGGAATGTCTAGTCCTATACTCGACACCACTGATACGAAGCGAAGGTCTTATAATTTTTTCTAAAACGGTGGTGTAATTAACCGCTGGACCGAGACCTGTATAGCACACATCCATCATGAAGCGTGCAAGACGATATGTTCAGTGCTAACATGCGAAGTTTACTTGGCCACAATATAAGAAGAGGTGAGTGTAACATCTAGCCCGCAGTCATCAGCAGTGCAGCATTCAGTAAACAACCATCATGAGCAAAACGCTTGGCATACGTGACTGTGTACCGTTTCTGCCGGAAAACGTGAACTTGTACGAGGGTTATTTTATCGGGTATAGGTGGGTGGTGTTTCAACCAGAACTTCGGCATGAGCAAGTGCAGATATGTGATGGTGAAAATCATATGTGGGAATATCACGACAAGTGGGATAATTTCCTCAGCAAGAATCTACCCTACTACACATACGATCGGTGTGCTGTCGCTAATCTCCGACCAAACAGCCAGCTACCCGTAAATGGACACATCCTCGCAGTGCACGCAGAATTTGAAGATATTATCGAACTGCATCACGAAAACAGGAAAGTGGACTTTGTTCTGCATAGTGTAGACAATGGTAAAACCTACCGGCGGACCTAAGAGTGTACAGGTCACATACATACCACTATGCTGGAAGAGTGCGGAAGCAAATGGATTCTACCCTGCTCGGCCAAGGTCTGTTGGGTATATTAGTAAAAAAATTAATTAGCCTACATGTGTGAGTGTGTTTGGTACATCATGAACATTGAAGCCGCAGAAAACACTAGTCGAGGGAGAACTTACATGTCACAGAAAGTGTAAGAGTTGGGAAGCTATTTGTGACCTTGTTGCACACATTCTGATGTTATTGACCGAAGTTCTAAAGTGGTGGTGGTGGTGGTGGTGGTGGTGGTGGCGGCGGCAGCGGCAGCTGTGACGTGACATATGTGAAGAGAGCTATAAGACACCTGTATCCAGCCAGTTGTCAACAGTGATCTAGCAATGATGACCGTACCATTCTGCCCGGAGGCTATCTATACTAGTGTAACACCAGGTCACAGCAATAACGTTGTGGATGAAGCAGAGCGGTGGTCGTACGAGGACTGTGACGACATTGTCAATTAGGTATTGAATCATAATCCTTAGTACTGTCAGCAAACTATCACCAGTACAGAGGTGTGCAGTACACCAGATGCATAGACACATCTCTACCTTGCAGTGAGGACGAGGTGATGGATGAACTATGCTGTGCTGCATGATGTCATCCTCCCCGACTACAAGTCTACAGAACTGTCAGTCATCAACATCGACACCCAGTTGCCAGCTGTCACCGCCTCCCCGACATCACAACCTGCTCCAAGACGCAAGCGAGCTGCGAGGGCAGTACCTCGTCGTCATTATATTAATAAACTATAGTGTCAGTATATTAAAAAGATAACATAATTGTGTGTGGGGGGGGGGGGTTGTAAAACATACTTGAAACTCACATATCTGTATAGTTAAGGTATCACAAACATACAACACATATGTAGTTTTTGATTCATCGTAATCTTTATATTTAAAGGTAACATTAAAATAAATGAACTATGTCAGTTTATTAAATAAAATAAAAATTACTCTCAGTATATACGAAACGTAAGTATGTTGAAAACTGCAACCACTGGGTATGTAGGGAGAAACATTGTTTGAATGGTAACAAGTACTGTGTACGCTATAGACTGCAGCTGCAGAGTATATAAGGTGAGAGACCAAATACAAGTACCATGTACGCTGGAGGTCACAGTAGCAGGGTACGTATAGGTTGTGAGAGGTAAGTCATACAGGCTCATTAAATGTTGTTATTCCAGTGCGCGCGCGGTCGATGTGTTTGTAGGGACCTACCTCCCACCATCCCGAGAGGGTAATAAACCTTCTGCCAGCCTGTAGCTATTCTGTTGTGATATGGCAGCTGGTTCGAGTGTACATCGTTCGCTTGCTGTCACGCACACTGTCTTAAAGTACTCGCCTCATCGTTCACTGAACTTCATATTCAACGCTTGTGGTAAGTGTTCCTCGAGACAAGTTGGACAGTGTATTTATTGTCTGTCTCATATAAGTTGACGAGATTTTGTCAGTTCAACGAAAGTAGCGCCAAATGTTTACTTTTCATTTATCCTTTCGTTATCAGCTGGTGTGTCAAGTGGAGGCTGTATTTTTTATCAACACGTTGTCAGCTAATCCACTTGCCATTGTAATGCTAAACTAATTATAAGGTATTTATAGACTGACATCTGTCTTTAAAAAAGTCTACATTATAAAAATATGAAACCTTGCAGAAAATAAAATATTTGCTAACTCTTGTTTACTTTATCCGAGACAGTGAATTTGAGTTCATTTGCGACACTGTAATTATAGTTCTTATCATACTTTGTACGTTACAGCTAATGGGATAAGAATTGAAATAAAAATAATTTGAGGAGCTTGCTTAACAACGCACTTTCATTCGTCAACTAGAACATTGGCGTAACGATTAACAGCCAACAGAAATTGCTTATAACCATAATCGCTGTACATGAGAAAACATGTTACTTAAAAAATTGTACAGAGCTCGCGGAAAAATGTTCGTAAATTTGTTATTTTACACGGGGATACGAGGTGAAAAAGAACTCTCAAGGTTTGAAGTTGCTTCATTTTAATACGAAACGTTTTAACGTACATTTCATTTTCAACATCTGTACATTACTTTACCATGAAGTTTAGTTTGCAACACTACAAACCGCTGTTTTATGACCACGTAAAATTTAATGTATTAATTAATCTATGAACTCTTCCATGTATTTTCTGCTTGTCTGATGTACATCGGCAGTGCACTTAGAACCACCAACGTAATATTAATTTTTGTTCTTCCTTGCATCAGGTGATACAGAATTTTGTAAATGGTGTGTTATTTGTTTCATATACGCCAAATTTCCACTCACTAACTGTCACAATCTAGGCAACTTATGAGACTTACAATACTTGTCTGCTCTGTGCGTGTGCGGTACTCAGAGTGGTTTTCCACAATATTCCTTGGCAAACGCAAGGTGTTTCTCCTATTCACCTCCGAAATATTATGGCTTCNTTCGGCGGGGTCTGCCATGAATATCGGCTCTGTTCAAGACATTCCGTACTGTCTGTGCACTTACCTTCTTGTTAAAAGTTGTTCCGGCATCCGCAGCTAATGAGGCAGCATTTCTTTTAGATTAATTTTGGACTAAACGTATCAACGTATGATACGGCGTCTCTCTCGATGTGTGAGTATTCGTGGACGCCCTGATCTGGGTTTTTTTCGTGTAGATGCTTGTTCCTTGTATTTGTGTATTATAGATTGTACAATGGAGAAACTGATAGAACGCATTTTACCGATCTCTCTGTAACTTCTGCCTTGAGAGTGCAGCAACACAACGTTCTCACGAACGGGGGATGATGAATGTTCTTTATTTGGTCCCATGTTAACAGTACTGAGCACCACCACATCTACCTTCAGACAGAATGACTGACCGTAGTAATGATACAGATACTGCACGTACATTACCTTGTGTTGCGTGCTGTTTACACTACCGAACTGTAACGAGGGCTCCGCTGTGCCAATGTTTATTTGGAGCTTCTAGTACCGCATTTTCATTTATAAACATCTCGTGTATCGTGTCCCTGCATACTGTCGTACTTAACGTTGTGTACATATCGTATCTCTGTCTACACGTATATCTTGCATGTTAAGTAGTATTATATTATGCCCAATATTATAACATGGTATGTGCCGATACTTGTGAATTGCAATTGCAGACGACGTAACTCTTTCGATTAGCGCAGGTATAGATATACGGCCCTATATCTCGCCGAAGGGAGTTCTTTAAATGTGTCCCCGCCCGAAGTACACATGGTGTCGGCGTGCTACGGCGTCTGTTATTGGCAACGCGGAGACAGCGACGTATGTTTGTGCCTGAAGCGATAGCGGGGTGTGACGGGGGTGCTCCCGGACGGATGCCGAGTTGTCTGCAATCTAAATAGGCTACGGAGCAGAGGTGGAAAGAGTTCACGAGAGGCTAATACAATCGTTTCTCTTTTCAGGAAACGGGTACGTACATGCAGAGGTTGTTGCACAACACACGTCGCACATGAAACAGGGCGTGCCTAGCGACAAAATCACAGCCAGCTGTCTGCACTTGTGAGATGCCACTGAAAGTATGTTCAGTTACTTTCATGTGCTGGTGTTTTTGATCTCACACCTCATACTGTCAAAACACATGGTGTTAACAGTGTTTTATTAATGAACAGCCGGTACTGCTGTGGTGGTTCTTGTGCCTCCTGTCCCATACTTCTGGCTTGGTGAAATAGCTATTATTAATTTTTCTTTAACGTCACAAAACAAATATGACAAAACAAGGACGAAATGACCACTACGTAGGAGAGACTTATGACATGACAGGTGACCTTGGGCGGGTCGGCCGGCCAATCAGAGCACAGCGCACATCGCACTACTTCCCAGAAAAGAAACTCGTTTGCTTATTGTGTCTGGTCGGAGTGAGGTGCGATGTGTAATGTGCGGGGTTAGTTCTGGCACGCACGCTTCCATTTAAATAGTATATGGAGTTGTTTATAAAATTTGTGCGAGGTTCTGTTTGACGTGTAATGTGAGACTATACCAACATGTACGTACCCTGAGATGTACAAAACGAGATCTCAAGAATCTATTGACTTCAAAATTCTTCAAGATTTCGCCATTGCAGGTATAGAAATATTTTACTGTGAATGCAGACTGTCACTGTGTGGCATGAGTTGTAACGAGTTTACTGTTGTACAATACGCCCGAAATTGATTGCCACACAGCAAGATATTCTGCAGTTTTGTTTTTTTAATAGCGCATATAGTAATATACATTATAAGACAAGACACGCCACAATTTCGAGGTATCCACCTCCTTTACCTTTCGTGTGTCCTAAACTGACACACGCGACAAGCTATATTTTCAAGACACTTTTTCAATTATGTCCCAAAAAACTGTCGAGTTG
Organism: Clitarchus hookeri; assembly: GCA_002778355.1. NCBI lineage: Eukaryota > Metazoa > Arthropoda > Insecta > Phasmatodea > Phasmatidae > Clitarchus > Clitarchus hookeri. The sequence goes on along the minus strand of NQII01000981.1, from coordinate 323,706 downwards.
GTGATGTGGCGGACTGTGCTAGGGTAATCATATTCGTTACATGTGTTGTGTCCTGAATCAAACAAGCGACAAGCTTTAATATGTAGTTATCTGTTGAAATAACACAGTTATGCCAATATATCTTACTAGTGAGCTCTGTTAAATGCTGTTCACGGTAAAGTGAGCACTTTTGAAGCCCTAATTACTTTATCTTTTCAGACATTTTTTATAATTTAACTGCCCTTTTTAAATAAATATTGCCATGTAAGTAACAAGTACAGTGTGTGTATTCCACCGCACACGAAAGTTAACGTTTAAGGCTAAAATAAAATATATTTATTAACTATTATTAAAAATGCGAGGGCTTTCAAATGTGCTCACTTTACCGTGAATAGCCTGTCCGCATACTCGTATTCTATGTGATTTCCAAGATTACAGTCAAGACTCGAGGGAGTAAGATATATGTTTACATAATTAGCGTAGTTTAATTGTACACTGCGAGTGTGGACTTAATGTTGGTAACGAGAGCCCGCCGGAATAATAAATAGAGCAGCTAGTGAAGAAGACCGCACGACTAGGCTGCAAGGCTCGTCGCCAGACTCGTGCCTTATCGTATAGGAAGTGCAGGCCGCCCACCAGTTCCGAGCAGCCTGCGTGCGCCGCCTTCCCGCCCACGACTCTACAGCTCCTGTATCCCGTCTACTGCGGTATCGGAGCGGCTCTCCTCTTCATTATCGAAGGAAGCGAATGCCTGGTTCGCTGAATTGTCCGGCGATATAACATCCAGTATCAGTTCTACTTCCGCAGCCATCGGTTTCCGACTACCTGAGGCGAAAAAAAAAACCGGATCCAAAAGCTTGGTATGATTTAAGTAGGTGGCAGCCCGGCTCGGTCAGTTGCGATATAGACTATTTGCGGTTTCTTCATACTATTTTATCCAAACCTTTGAAAAATCACACCATATATGACGTGGTTGGTTCTTTCCTAATTATGTATCACAAGCGTTTTATGCTTGTTTTAACATTACAATACATTATTTTTGGTTAAATTGCAATTTTGTTTATATTTTATGTGCAAGTTATAATATTTCGTTTCTAATCAATGCGAATAAAACAGTGAGAAAATATGTATGTTGGTAATGCCTAGTAAGAAATAGTTGTCATGAAAAATGTTATAAAACTCAGTGCGCACGAATGCGGAAGAGCGAGAGGGAATACACATGTCGCATAATCGTAAGAACATATCTTTCCTAATAGCACACACAAGGACAAAGATCACGAAAATATAGACATTCGTCTGTGGATGGCAGTTAAAACACAAAAATGCTAAAAAAAAAAATCACCAAATTTATGAAACGATCAAAAAAATAATAATCCAGACAACCAACAGCACCAACAACAACACAAGTTTAAAAAACGTAGACAGCCAAATATACAGTAACAAGATGAAAACTAGTAAAAAAAAAAGTCTCATTTCGGAAGCTACGATTTGCTCCCATCCTCAGGTGATACGTAAAATTCGCTGTCAAGCCACATTTATGCTGTCTTTGCTGTTGTTTTTTTTTTATTGTTAGACTGGATAATTATAAATTTTTGATACTTTATGTCTGTTATTTTGACACTGCAGTGTGTATTTCGCTTGCGGTTTTACTGTTTTCGTATTGTTATAGTTGTGCTGTCCTCGTTTCTGTGTCGCTTCGTTGTCTAACTGGATCTCTCTTGTTCCATATGTGTTTCTCATCCATATATTGTTTTCTTAGTTTTTTTTTGTAGGCAATGGAGATCCTATCAAAACAAGAATCCAAGCAGTATTCTCAACTTCACTCCTTGATTCAACCCTCGCAACTGACCAGTATATTTACCTACTGGGGAACGAATGCGTTCTTCGACAGGTAAACAAACGTAATGTGCTTCAAAGAACATACGAAGACATCGTTTAATGGATGTGCTCCAAGTTCACAATATGACATTATGCAAGACGTTTTTAGCCGATGTAATATGTTTGTGATTTTTTTTTTCGTGTAGTACACACACTTGTCTGAACTTCAAAAATAAAGTTTTGAATTTTGTGCGTTTCATGTTGTGATTACCTTGTGTAAACATATTTACTGTTATTTATACATACTTAAATTTAAAGAAGACATAAATAAGCTAAGCATTTAAACAGAAAAAATATATAAATTCATTCCACTGTATCATACACATGAATTCATAATACATTTTAAAAATAAAATAAAAAAATTATTGGTTGAAAATTACATGTTTTTAATTAAGAACACCTTAATACAATATGGCAAGCTGCCAGGGGTAGAACCTAGGCGACTTGCACAGGATATATATATATATATATATAATACGGCGAATAATAAAACTAAAAAGTAAATAGAGGGGATGAGGAAGTGACTAATTACTAAAAAGAAACCTAATGACCATGATACTGTCATATTGAGTGTCTATGTAAAATTGCACAACTGTGAATATAATCCAGGCGATCGAGTGCCGCAATTGAGAGTTGAACCCTGGAGTGGCTAATATGACTAAATGAAGGAAAAAACCAAAATATAACGTTTTATTTTTAAAAATTTAAAAACTTATAAGTTTTTAATAAAATTTTAAAGAATACGCCAGTTACATAAACATATTTCAATATGGGGTGGTTGAGTGAGGTGATGCCTGCACGATTATTTAATAAAATTAGTGAAAGTGATTGAATCGGTTAAACCAAAATATAGCAGCAAATACTTTTTTTAAAAAACTAATTGGATTTAAAGTGGCTAGAAGATTACAGCCAATGTCACAAATTCAGATTGACCGACCACAGCTGCACGCGGAAGGAGATACACCAACGTGGCCGACAAATCATCCTGAAACCTGAGCTTGAACCTACTTCTTTTTTAAACTACTATCGAGAGTTTGCGAGATGTGTGGAAAAATTAAAATAACCATGTAAAAAAAATTACATGCTATATTTCATTCTATTGGAAAAATTGTACGGACTTTTGTTATGTCTACAGCATATAAATTGGACTTAATGTGCATTCTGAAAGTGGTTAACCCGAATTATTAGCCAAGAATGCGTGGGAAAAAATATGTTAACGCCTTCCTGCCCACAGCAAGGGCGGTCGAGAGCAAACATGCAATCCACGAAATGCGCGCAGGATAGACGAATCACACCACCCAAAGCGCACTATTTTGACAGTTTCGAAAGTAGTCTTGTGTACTGATATTTCAATGGCAAAATATTTTCTATCGACATATTCGGTAGGTTAACAGTCAGCTGATTGTGTTTATATAAACACCGTCCAAGGAGGTGGAAGACATTGATGTCAAGGAAACATATGCTGCTAAGCAGGACTGACTTCAGAAATGCCAAAATAAGTGCACTCGTTCGTGAGACAGACGGTATATTCTGTACCATATAAGAAGGCCACTTTTTGACAGCTCGGCGAAAGTAGCGCCACTGTTTACATCTGACTACGTATCCTTCCGCCATCAGCTGGTCCGTCACGCCGGGGCTGTATTTTTTATCAACACGCTGTCAGCTAATCCAATTCTCATTGTACTGTAATGCTAAACAAATTTTAAGATATTTTAAGACTGACATCTGTCTAAAAATATAAGTAGGTTATAAAAGTAAAAATATAAAATGTTAGATATTTGATAACTCTTTTTTAATTTGTCCGAGATAGTGAATTTGGGTTAAAATTGGCGAGACGGTCTGTTGTATCTATTATTACACTTTGGACGTTATAGCTAATATATTCGAGTTGGAAATATGTGACGTGGAATAACGTTAGAATTGCTTAAAAACTATTCACGCGTGTCTACGGAATCAAGGAGATGGGTTTCGAGAGAACAACATGGCGTATAATTTACGTAGACGAACGATTACCGGCCGAATATAAGTGACTTGTACTCCAAATCGTTGTATATGAAATAAATGTTACTTTAAAAATTATGCAGAGCTCGTGGAAAAATATAACTATTGGCAAATGTTTGTAAATTCGTTATATATCACGCAGGAAAGAGATTCATTTCTGGCAGGTAATAGCTCGCAGAATATCCGATAGATAGCGCGCAGCACGTCACGACGAAGTTTTGAGTAACTCTCTTTATGGTCAAAAGATGGCGTATATTTTAAAATTGATAATTCTTATGTTACGGGCTGAAAATACATTTAAAATTCGTGTCGTTTCGTCAAATTATTAGAAAAAATAATTCAACAATATTATATAATATTTCTGTATGCTTTTGGAATTAATATCATGGACGTGTTGAAAGTAAGGTTTGAGATGGATTATACGACGTGTTGAAAGTAAGGTTTGAGATGGATTATACGACGTGAAAAAGCTTTCTGAAGTTAGCACAACTTCAGAAAACTTTTCCACGTCGTATCGTTCTATTGTACATTTCATTTTGATCACCTAATCATAACTACATTATCACGAAGTTTAGTTTTTAACACTAACAACCACTGTTTTGTGATCACATAAAATAAAATGTATTAATTAAACTTGGAACTCTTTCTTATCGCGTATTTTCTGCTTGTCTGATGTGCGTTGGCAGTGCACTCAGAATAGCCAACATAATATTAACTTTTGTTCGTTCGTGCATCAGCTGATACAGGATTTTCTAAATGGCACTTTGTTTGTTTCGTATTAGTCAATTGCCACTCACTGACTGTCAGAAAGTGGCCTTCTTATACGGTATGGACCATAATAGGGGTGCGTCCGCCTAAAGTGCTGCGGTGAGTAAGATCCACCTAGACATCAGCGAGGATATGGGGGTTCACGAGAGACAGATACACTAATTAACCCTCACCGATTTATTCGAGTATTGGACAGTATAATTGTTGACTTCACTAAATTATTTAACTGACGTGTAATAAGGTAGGTATTCACTAATGGTTTATTATTAACACTGAGGATTACAATATAAAGAATAACAGTACACTGTAAAAGACACTGTTGTACAGATATTTGTACTATTGCAAATAAATTAGGAGATGAAATTTAGCTCTCCCACTCCATTAAAACTTCCACCCTCCACTAACCCGCCCTGGCTCAGGCAGATTACCAAACTCCCAAACTGCAGCGTTTACAAGTATTAAATGTATTACAGCCAGTAAGTAAATTACTTAATTAGTGAAGAATTATTGCTAATTAAACCTCTGAACGCTAGATTGTTTTTCACACGCCAGTCTTGTGCTGTTAGCACACATCTGTCCTGTGTTAGTCTCTAAGACTATACGGTATTACATGCAAGACTCACTTCAGCTTGGCCGCGTAGTCCAGTTCTATGGTGCAACGGTCCCTTATAAAGTGGCCGTACCTCTCGAGGAACTCTATTCCTTTCTGCGTGTGAAGTGATAAGTTCTCATACTGATCCTGTAAAAAAAAAAGAACAGAAATGAAGCAACGTCTTGCTTTCACTTACCCTACGCACTACGCTCCTTACTAGCAAACTGAGCAAGATTCTAAAAAATTGAAAACAATAAAAAAATTATTTAAAGATGTACATGTAGGAGGTCCGGGGTTCGAAGACAGGTGGATCGACTAAGCTCCCGACACGACCGGCCCTCGTCAGGTCGACCAGTGTCCATCTTATCAGCCATGTTAGATATTGATGACCTTGGCCTTCAACCTTGACCTCTAAAAATGCTATAAAATTCCCCCTAAAAAATTAAAAATTAATTAAAAATGTATTTTTAAAATTTATAAAAAATTACAAAAATTATTATTAAAAACGTACATTTCCGGAGGTCAACCACGACCAACCCTCGCCATTTTTTATTGGTTATTTAATTGGTCAATTACTCATATTCGCTTTAGCATCACCCACTAAAGCGTGAGTCATGTTTCAACCACCAGAGATAATTTAGTATCGCCAAGAGTGCTATCGACCTGAACCCAGTGGTGGTAAAGTACGACATGAGTAAATACATATACAAAGGTATATTAATTGCAATCTTCGGTGTTCACCACTCGATATCCGCATCGTCGACCCAGGAATTGTAGCGGGCTGGGAAACCCGCACTAGACACACGACCGTCCATTAAATCGTTTCAGCACCTTCTCGACCAAATATACATCTGGAAAATTTGTAGGCAGGATCTCCTCGGCGTAGAAACCTCCATGGATAGGAACAATCAGATCCTCGAGAAAGTAGGTCCTCGGAGCATAGTTGCGTATAAGTCGAACACGAATCAGTTCGGGGCTCCAATTCACTGTAAATACTTTCTCGAAGATGCCTTTCTGTTTGGAGATGCGCATTAGGTCTCCAACCTTTGCTTTAGGCTTGCGAGGGTCCCTCCTTTTCACGTTAGTGCACAATGTTCGAAGTAGGGAGTCGTCTTTCACATCTTCGGGCTTCATGCGAGTGGTAGAATTAACAGTGGAATTATACTCACTGATGAGTTTCGGCAGTAGCTTCAGCCAATTGTAGCTGCAATTCGCCGCGAAATGCTTCCACATCTTGACCTTCAGAGTCCTGTTGAACCTCTCCACGACAGAAGCTTTGAGATTGCTGTATGTGGAATAATTATTTATGTTATGTTTCTTCATCAGGACCTTGAACTTTGCATTGTGAAATTCCTTGCCCTGGTCGGTTTGTAGATTAGTCGGGATGCATCCTTCATGCAACACACCAGCCATGGACTCTGTGACATCACTGGCATTGTTCGACTTGACAGGTCTGTCCCAGGCGAATTTGCTATATGCATCGATGATGGTTAACATGTATTTGTAGCCCTTGATGACCCAAGCATAAGGTATCATCTCAACGAGGTCAGCTTGAAAGGTAGTTCATCCCACATGATCGTTAACATGCCGCAAATTCATATCGTCCATGCGAAACAACACCAACATGTTTGCATGGTCATGGAGCAGCTGTTTGGATATGCGCGAATTCTGGCCAATGTACGCGCAGTCCACCTGTGCGTGCAATCCCATGCTAAAGTACTCCTGGATGCACTTTTTCTTCTCGCAGGCAATGTCATCAAAGACGAATATCGAGTTTGGCAATGCTTCACTCGATGGTACAACTACATCGTTATCGTTGCAAGGGAAATAACCCACACCATCCACAGTTTGCAGCACTTGTGCCAGTCGCTGATATTTAGGTTGCTGTCTCAGTAGGGACAAATGTTTTCCCGCATTTTGATGGTTCTGTGATGATGCAGCGCACTGTATTCGGAAATAGGCTTCCATGTCGCGATTCGTGGGCGATAGCTTGATAATGTGTATGTTACCACTACTATCTTGTGGTGCACGTGGTGCTGATTGTGGTGCATGTGGTGATGATCGTGGTGCATGTTGCTGATTGTGGTGTGTGTGGTGCTGATTGTGGTGTGTGGTGCATATGGTGCTGATTGTGGTGTGTGTGGTGCATATGGTGCTGATTGTGGTGTGTGTGGTGCATATGGTGCTGATTGTGGTGTGTGTGGTGCATATGGTGCTGATTGTGGTGCATATGGTGCTGATTATGGTGTGTGTGGTGCTGATTGTTTTTGCATCGAAACAGACATGCAAATTTTACATCTCTTTAATGCATCCATCTGGGTAAACTGAAGTTGACTAACTCTGCATTGACATAATCAACTTGAAGTTTTTATCCTGCAGGTCATTATTTCATGTCGACGTACGCTGCACAAAGCTGTGAATACTTTACTGCAGAAGCGACAAAACAGATGCATCATTAGTACTTTGCATCCTTACTGTTCAGATTCTAGAATGAAACTGAATCAAAAAAGTATAAAAGGAGCATAATATACTTTTCTCGCTCAGTTCACCACAATGCCTCGAAAAGGTATGATCAAGTTCGGAAAAAGTGTCGTCGATACACTGATCAACAATCTACCATTCGAGTCGCACATTCCCGGATACAAGTTATGCAGGCCGGGAACGAAGATAGTTAAAAGGCTGTCACATGGTGACACACGCATTAATGCACTGGACGATACGTGCAAGCAGCACGATATTGTTTACTCCCTAAACAAGTATCTAGAACCCTGACACCAGGCAGACAAGATACTTGCACAGAAGGCCTACGAAATAAGGAAATAATCATACACCAGACTCAGAGAAAAAACAGCCGCCTGGGGCGTATCCAAAGTAATGAAGGCCAAGTAAAGATGGGAATGAGTGATAAGAGCAAGAGAAAGGCACATATTAAAATGGAAACAGGTACAGAGAGCAAGAAAAAATCACAAGTGAAACGAAAAGCAGTGACAAAGGGAAGAAAAATATGCAAGACCAAGAAAACATCTGCCATCGTGTTAAGTTTATCAGCGCCATCTACTTCTGTGCGGCGGTGTACTCTTTGCTCTGCTCGGATCCCTTCCTCTTTCCTCCCAGTTATCACTCCCTGACTTCCCCTTTCCCCTTAGTGCATCAAATTTTTTGATTCGTCGTGGTAGTTTATTTAAGACCTTGCATGACCTCGCTCTGTCTACTTTACACCCTTCACACATCTGCTACTTTATGCCAATTCGTTTGTTCCTGATGGCTTAGTTACACTTCACCTCGGTCAGCTGAGGTCAAACAACACTACCATGTTTTCGAGCTGATGTTCTACCTGTCACGCTACAGAGCGATGGGACACTTAATAAATGGTGAGTCGTGGAGAATAAGTTTGCGGTAGAGTTTTTAAATGTTTGGTAATTTGTGTGGCAAGTTGTGTTGTACCTTGGGTGTGCAGTAGTGCTAGTCCTTTTCAAAGTTTTGGTTTTGGTTACACTTCCAAATTATGTTTCGGCTTAACTATGGTGTCGCGTTACTATGTCCTTTTTTTAATGTGTCGTGTTCATCCTTGTTCTCCGCCCAAGATTGAATAATGTTTGTTATTTCACTGTTTCCACTTCATAAATAGGGCGTTAATCTTTTAAATTTTTTGTTGTTCGTTTTTGTAAAGATTTAACAGTCGTAGCTTTGACTGGTCTCAAACGACTGTCTCTCCCACAGTAACTGTTTTAATTGTTTTTAATATTATTTTATTGGAAATTTAGGCTTTCGTGAGCAATTCTTGCTGCCCTCCTTTCTGTGGTATTTTAAAGTTAAATGGATGCTGTGAATAATTCTAAGTCAAGAAGTCAATAAAGGATAGTAATTTTTTTCAGCTGTTGTATGCGAAGTAAATTTTGGATCATTGTAAATTTTTCCCTTGGTGCTCCGACAATAGTGATGCATTTTAAATTAATTGTATCAATTGTATGAATTATTAATGATTTGTTACTAATTGTGAGCACTTTTTATCCATGCCTGATTTTTATATACACTAAATTTTATTAGTCTCTACCCAAGGCCATTCCCAGTAAGAGGTGGAAGTGTGCAAAAGCGATGGAGCAGGAAGAGGGAATACTGAAATCACTACCAAAACATGCGTTCACTAACATGATTTGGAACTGTATGCACGCAAATTGAAAATACCTAATTTTACGAGGTGTGACCATAAAGTAAGAGTACTGTTGGGCTGTCGTGCTGTGGGAATTTTTTTTCAACAGTTGGCAACACGGAATGGTAGTGGGGATCTCCTGAACACAACGAGCACTGACGACAAAACTCGCCTCGTAGTGTCCGTTTCTGTGAAATATGTCAATCAGAAATCCCGCCAAGTGCGAGGTGCGCGCTGTCATAAGGTTCCTTCTCGCAGAAGGAAAAACGCCGACTAAAGTTTTCGCACGTATCAAAACTGTTTATGGCGAAGGTGCTATGGACCGAACGAATGTGTTTAAGTGGTGTCATGAGTTTAAAGAAGGAAGAACAAATATTCATGACGAGGAAAGGAGTGGAAGACCTTCAATTGTGACCGATGAGTTGATAAAAAAATTGAGGAAACTGTTCGTGAAGACCGTCGATTGACAGTGGATGAAATGTCTGCGATGTTTCCACAAATTTCCAGAACTCTGTTACACGAAACAATTACAGAAACGCTGGGATATCGAAAATTGTGCTCAAGATGGGTCCCAAAACAACTAACAGAGCAGTACAATTTGAATCGGGTCGCTAGCGCTCGCGAGTTCCTTGAGCGATTTTAATTGGAAGGTGAGGATTTTCTGAGCTACATTGTGACTGGTTATGAAACATGGGTGGCTCATTACACCTCTGAGACAAAAAGACAGTCATCACAGTGGCGGCACACTGGTTCCCCATCTGCCAAAAAATTCAAAACCTCAATTTCGGCCAAAAAAAATCATGGTAACCGTGTTTTGGGACCAAAAAGGGATCATTTTGATCGATTTTTTTGCCTCAGGGGGAGACGATTACTGCAGCACAATACTGTGAGACCCTACAAAATCTCAAGAGAGCAATTAAAAACAAACGGAGGGGAATGTTGACGAAGGGAATGTGTTTGTTGCACGACAACGCCCGCCCGCACACGGCCAACGCCACCAAGGCGCCTTTGAACTCATTTGGTTGGGACATTTTGAACCATTCTGTACACTCCTCTGACTTGGCACATTCAGATTCACAGAAACGGACACTACGAGGCGAGTTTTGCTACTGACGAGGGTCGCCAGTGCTCGTTGTGTTCAGGAGATCCCCACTACCATTCCGTGTTGCCAACTGTTGAAAAAAAATTACGGTCGACGCGAAGAGAGCACACGAAGTGGTCGTGACATACGTCGACCAGCGTGTCAAGTTGGTGAACTTTCGAAAAGAAGAAATCACCCTACACCTGCATTTGAGAAGATAGGAATAAAATTTATGGCGACCAGAAGCAATAAAACAAAATGCAATACCTGAAATCAGTACGTCGCAGGTCTCCAAGGAGTTAACACAAGCTAGCGAGATTTTCCTTCGCAGTCTTGGTTTCAAAGTCAATCGCCATGGAAAATTGCCCAAACATCGAAGAGCCGGTCGTTTTTGAAGACAGCATAACGAAGGTGGAATTTCATGCGTACCAGCCTTTCCTGATCGGACCATACACACTAACATCGGAAATACGGATTGCGGTCCAACACCAAGATATCTGCTCTCTTCCTTGCCAGTCTTTCCTGCGAACTAGGGGGAGTAACGAAAAAAGATGGGTCCAATCCGGCATCGACGAAATTAACGAGGAATGCAATTCTTCATCTGATCGATCGCACCATTTTTTTTTTCAACAGTGTCGAGGTGGACATTTTCAAGATCAAAAATTATCTTTCGCTCATGCCGAATGAGCTGTATGCAGCCAAGATGGCAGGCTGGGGAATCGAAGATGACTAGTGTTCCTATATACCCTGGAGGCAAGTTCAAAGTGTGCATCCTGCTCTTCATGCTACTGTGATTTGCCAAAGACTACAAACGAATTATCTTCAATTCGAAGCAGAAACGGGAACTGCTTCTAGAATATGCACGAAGACACCATCGTGGGTGCAGGAGAAAACCTGAAGACAGTGGAACTGAAACTACAACCTATCGAATGGATGCTACATCATGTGCAGTTGAGCACTGCAGAACCCATAAAAATGTTGAAGAATGTGGAAGATGGCAAAAACATCGATGTGGCTTTCAGGTCGTGGAGTCTCGAGATATACCCCAAATTGCCAGCAAGCCAGCGCATCAACTGGATGCTGAAGTCCAGCTTTGCTTCTGGAGAAACCGAGGTACATCATCGTTGGGCTACAGACCGGAAGAAAGCACAATGTGAAAATATTTTTGAATAGCTAAAGCTATCCATACGTTGACATGAACATGAACTTTGAAAATGGGCAGTACCTGCTAGCATATCAGATGTACGCTCAATTCCAAAACGCATAGTATGGCCAAGATACTGAGCCCTAGTACTTTCTAGAGTTTGGCCCTGCTAATGGTATTCGATGTGAGTACACAGGATGAGCGTATTACCTCCAACATGATCTAATTCACTACACACGGAGAGGTCTATAGCACTCTTGCCGATAGCAAATTATCTCTGGTGGTTGAAACATGAGATACCAGTGTGCTGTAGTGGGTGATACTAAAAATAAATGGACAGTAGATATAGCATAGCATGGAAGGGGTCAAGCGAATATGAGTAATTCATCAATTAAAGAAGCAATAAAGAAAATTTGGTGAGAGTCGGTCGTGGTGGGACCTCCGAAAATTTACGTTTTTTAATAATAATTTTTAATAACGGTTTATAATTTTTAAAATACATTGTTAATAAATTTTTACAAAACTAAAATATTTCAAGTTTTTATATTTTTGGAATTTTTTAGAATTTTTTTTATTTCAAAGCTATACAAGGTTAAGTTTGAAAGTCAAGGTCATCAACATCTAACATGGCTGACGAGATGAACACTGGTCGACCTGGCGAGGGCCAGATGTGTCTGGAGCTTAGTCGATCCACCTGTCATCGAAACCCAGACCTCCTACATGTATATATTTAAATAATTTGTTATGATTTTTTAATTTATAAATTTGTTTGGAATTTTATAATTTTTTTACACTTTTCCTGGATTTTATTTAAGGTCATCCAAGGTCATAGGTACAGGGTCAAGGTAAACTGGATCCAACATGGTGGTTGGGTGATGTTACAACATGGCGACCGGCCTGCACCTGGCGCCTACTCCTAAATCCTTTGTTCCCGAATCGTCATAACCATTCTACTAACAAACATTTAGAAAAACCTCTACTGGCGCAAAATAAAATGGACAACTCAGCGTCAGGTACCGTGCAATGAGAAACAACATATTCCAACTTCTTATGTCAGCGTCACTTCCACATTATAAGCATTAATCACAGCAAAAAAAAAATATTTAAATTTCCTTCCAAGAGTATTCAATTAAAACAGAACGTGTTGTTGGTACAAGAATACATGCATCGCATTTGTGTTAACAAAAATTTGACCGACCAATGAAATATTAAGGTACCAACTTTACTACGTGGAATGGAGTATATACTAAAAGCTTTTCAATTAATTTATGACACCTAAGTACTACGTATTACAAAGCTTTTCTAAAACCCAGGCTCAACATTTCAACATCTACCTCACAAAGACCTGAAACCTACGGTGGGGAGGAATAACTTTATAAATCGATGAGAAACAGATAATATATATTTTACGTCAACATCATCTGATATGCGAAAGACAACCAACCCTACGATATATAACAAATGCCACCGTACCAAGATCAAAGCGACAGCATTATCTAAGAGCATCAAATTCTACCGGCAATACAATGGCGTAACAATAAGTTTTCACGTAAAATGCACACAAAGCTTCGGCTGCAGTTTTACAGCGCCTACCACGTAGGCAATACACCTATTACATGCGTCTATAATATGCTGTTGTGCCCACTGCACAGACGATGGTAGAGGGCATTTTTAACACTTCTGTAAACAACACTTACCATAAATAAGCTTCCATTACTGACGCTGCCTGTTTCTGGCGACAGACGGTGTGCGTTTCCCTGCAGGAACTTTGTATTGCCTCCACGCCTGAAACTGAATCGCTGCCTCAGAAAGCTTTGTATGCATTTTACACAAAAACTGTGGGTCAAGGACGATTGCAACAAGACGGCCAATTTTATTAATTAGATCATACAGCTCAACAAACCAGCATAAAGTTCATAAATTCCGACAGTAAAAAGTTGTCTGCAATATGATGGTGGCCAACCACGTTATTTTTATTACAGTGGGAGGTATTAATGAGAGTTTACTCTTCGGTTGAAAGTCCTGATAGCACAAACCAACGTTCGGAGAACTAATTTAATCTAACTCAGTTTTCATAGTTCGAAAAACAAATAGTTTAAAAACTCGATTCTCAAGGGCTTACATTTCCCGTCAGATTTAGTTTATGTAGAAAGTGTCCCATCTCTCTCCCACTCGATTTTGAATTAGGAATCACCTCACTAAGTTTGTCGATCGAATTTTGCCCCACCAAGAATAGTTTTTTTAATTTTTACATCCGCATTCCATTGAATTGGCAGTAGAACACAGGACGCTATTATATAATGGGAGGAGGAGGAGGAGGAAGAAATCTACTGAAACCATTTTCAACCGGGATGTGACTAAATGTGTACACACGTGCTATGCTAATATTTCATAAGCAATTTTCATAACTTTCGAACTATTGCAGTTAGTAACAAAGCTAATGGTAACTTCTAGGAAGGGTTTTCTTGTAATAAAATATAGCATTTCTGGGTAGTGGTCTAGTCGCGCACTGTCACATGGGAACGAGCTAGGGAAGACCGCCGACGTCCATACTTTCTATGTACGAGTGAAGAACATTTTCGTGTCGCCCTGGCGTTGGCCTGATGAAAGCTTGAGATTTTGAATGTCCAGCAGGTAGCACAGCCAATAACGGGACAAGAACACTGACCTGTTCGAAGGACTAGGCATTGTGCAGGTGGGGGTAGGGAAAATTAAACACTGGTTCAAGGTTGTGTGGGGCCTTGCCATCAACACCAGCCGTCGAGCTACCGGTATGAGAGTCCAGTGTTAACCAAGCAGCTTCGTTACCAATTCCTGATGCTATCGCTTGGTTACAGTGGCGTACAATGTTTACAATTATTAGGATATTCGCCACTCTGCATCATGTTATAGCATGTTCGGGTATTTAACCACAATAAGTAATTTAGTACTATAGTAGGACAATGGACATAAGAACATGCGCAGACCTTAGTGTCAGCGGGCAGTCACGTGAAGAGCACTACAGGTAGTGGAGGGGATTAGTCACTCAGCAGCTCGCGGCCCCGCGGGATCGGTCCGGCAAGGTTGTTGGGCGGCCAGAGTTACACGGCACAACTCGCCTACATGGCCTCTAACGTCGTATACATCACTGTGGAGCACGTACATAGAAGTCGCAGGGGACTTGCGGTTGGGGCCCCCCACTAGGATTATAAGGATCCCAACTGGAATTACGATGTACCCCGTGGGCCCCTGAATCATATTTATACCGAAATTCCTTGTTTACTATAATTGTCGGACAATCTCTTAAAATAAGTAACATTTGGATTCTGTTTAATATTTTAGTACATTAGCGAACATATTTTCAGGTATGCATTTGGGATGAGGCGAGCCTCGTAAGATATTGTTGGCTACGAGAATACTACTATGGAAAGTTTAAAACATTTTCTTGTCTATCAAAGTGATCACAAAAAAATGTGGAAGCTATACGACGATACGGCAAGTAGGTTTATTTTTTCTGTTAACATTAATGCCCCTTAAATTTTATTTGGCAAGAAAAATTTAATACTTGATTAAATTTCCAGGTTAACTTAAAAATTAATAATTAGAGTAAAATTGGCTAATAGCACAATTTTTTGGACTACAACATTTTCAAATTAACTTTATAAATTGGAACTCAATAATAATACTGTAGCGTGTTTATGAGGCGGTCGTCTACCTGGCGCTTTGAATGTGTGGCACAGTGTTTGAAAAAATCGTATTTTGACTAAACTATAAAAAGTCTCCTCAATAGGTTTACCTATAAAAAGAATGCACATTCCAGACGATGACGGAATGGTACTTTCAAGACATCACGCATATTATAAACGTTATTTTCATGCCCTCCAAAATAACTAAAAACGTTTTTTTCAGATTGCTGTATCTAAAATATACGAACCAGATACATGAAAAGCTACGATATATGTATGCGTTGGACTTTGCTACAGAGTCAGGTCCAATAAAATTATAGGATCACCGCTTAAATTCCTGAAGATCTACGATCACGACGAAATCACTGCGCGCTAGTTCAGGAGCTTGCACATGCGCATAGAGGCGATACTGCTTTACACACGCCGGTCGGCATGTAAAGGTTTAATGGAAGTAATAGAAGTCTAATGTTAAAAACATTTCATAATCAATAAAATCATACTGTCCAAACAAAAAACATTTAATACGCCAAAAAAGCTGGGCTATCAATGCCTCATTCGCTCTATATTGAGCGTGGGCGTAGAAAACGAGTTGGTGTGGTAGAAAAGGCATGTTTTAACGAGAGAGATCCACTAGAAAAATATGCTTATTTCTACACCCTTGCTGTGGAGACAAACACGGAAGATCATATACAAATACAAAAGTCGTATAAATTGATGTACACTGAAGAGCCAAAAAAACTGGTAGAGGTGTGCGTATGGAAATAACAAAGTTAAGGGACCAATCAGAGTAACGCGATGCGGTCAGCAACTAGATCGGTTACTGCTGCTACAATGGCCNCACGAGAGATGGGACATAGCATCTCCGAGGTAGCGATAACATTTGGATGTTCGCGTACGACCATTTCACGAGTGTACCGTGAATATCGGGAATCCGGTAAAACATCACATCTTCGACATCGCTGCGGCCGGAAAAAGACAGTGAAAGGACGGGACAAACGACGAATGACAAGAATCATTAAACGTGACAGACGTGCAACCCTTTCTCAAATTGGCGCAGATTGTATTTGTGGACTGCCCTGCAGGATTCATGGCGTGAATTGCCTCCTAGGTACCTTCAGACCCACGTCGTCTTGCGGCACTTCTGCGCGCTCGGGGGGAGGGGGGGGGGCTACACGATATTAGGCAGGTGTACCAGTTTTTTTTTTTGTTCTTCATTGTACATTGAAGCAACAAGACCCACAACATGAGTTTCAGAATCAATAATAATACGAATTTTGGAAGAGGGTAAAGTAAACAGCAAAACCAGTTTTACTCCAACACGTAGAGGTAAGAAAACGACACAAGAAATTAATTGAAGTAGACAATATTACATGTGGTGCTGCGCTGAGAAATAAAACACGAGTTTTACGAGGCAAGAAAAACTTTTGTACTCTTGTTCCAAAATTTTAATGCGTATACTCATAATTGTCTGTTATTTGGGAAGGCGAAATTTTTATGAGTGGTGCTAATCTGTTTTCTCTTGTTCAAATCTTTTATTTTTGCTTCACGGTTTTACTATTTTAATGGGCTCAAACAAATCATTGGTTAGTTAAATACCCTTGCAGTTACGTATACGTTTTTATGCTAGTCTTGAAGACATTTATAGACAGCCACTAGATGAAGATTTTGGATATTCTTCGGCTTAAGATGGGGCATGCCTCCGTCTTCAGTTTCAATCAAGAGAAAGCCTAGGTCTTATAATTTTTTCAGCGATTTTAAAATTTTCTAAAAAAAAAAAAAAACTAAGATATTTTTTTTTGCTTTAGGCGGTAGATTTTGTTTGAGATGATGGTCCAAGGTCAAGGTCGCATTACGTCTTCCAAAGTCAGGTCAAGGTCAGATAATGAAAATTAAATTTAAAAAAGTAGCGCTCCTAGAGGCCAACTCTAGAACCAACACGGCTACAGAGCGAAAGCGACACCAGCGCCCCTAGCAGGCGAAAGTTAAACGTAGGACAAGTGTAAACAAGATGGCGGACGACAGTTGCACACACTGGCAACAATAAACAACATTACAGGGATCAGTGGTGCACTCTAGCGGACGAGGAGAGAACTACAGCATGTGGAGC
The DNA here is from genome assembly GCA_002778355.1 of Clitarchus hookeri. Taxonomy (NCBI): domain Eukaryota; kingdom Metazoa; phylum Arthropoda; class Insecta; order Phasmatodea; family Phasmatidae; genus Clitarchus; species Clitarchus hookeri. The sequence goes on along the minus strand of NQII01000981.1, from coordinate 306,341 downwards.
ACATGCGACAGATGAGAAGGTGAGCAATTGGGAAACAAGATAGCAGGCGAAAACAAAATGGCGGCCGAAAATCAGATGACTGACAAAAGTCAAAGGCAAGGACACAAGATGGCGGAATTCAGGCAAGGACACAAGATGGCGGAATCCAAGATGGCGGCGGCGCCTCAACGCCTCCCCAGCCCTTGTCCTCGGAGGAACTATTTATATTTACTTCCGTGTAATAAATGTCACGATATTTTCGCAAAAGGACAACACAAGTGTGAATAACGAGATGCATAGATATCGAAGAATATTGTAATATTTTTTCGAGGCCATGAACGTCTGTATTAAATTAATTGAATAAAAAAGTGTGTGATTAAAATTGTGTTTTATTTTATGTTTACCTCATTTGCCAGAATATAATTAAAATTAAAGGCACAAAAAAATTTAATTAAAAAGCATTGTTTAAAGTACCATCGTACTATATGTACGATTACATAATTAAATAAAAAATACTTTTTAAAATTGATCTTAAAATTTTTAATAAAGAAAATAGATTTAATAAATTATTCAGAAAGTCTTGCATCATGCATATAGGTATACTGGTAATTGGAATAATAATTTTTAAATAGGATGAATATTACAGATTTTCCTATGTCTATAAAAAATATGAGTGTCGACAGTTCGTCTGGCGGCTGAACCGAGAGAGTGGTGGGTGAATGCTGACAGCTCGCCTAGCAGCGAAATCGAGAAATTAACGCCACCTATGTGTTGAAAATAGAATCCAACATGGCGGGCACTGACTGGGCAACATATTTTGTAAACATAAACCAATATGGCTGCTGGATGGTGGTGATATCGATTAATACACTAGCGCCACCTTGGTGATGTAAAAGTAGGCGCATACAATCCAAGATGGCATCCTCCAGCAATGTATAAAGAAATGACAAACGAAAAAACCAAGATGGCTGCATACGATAAAATGAGTATAGGTAAAGGGGACGGAGTCCTGCCGACCAATTAGCGAAGGCAAGTAATTAACCGATTAAATAACCAATAAAATTGGCAAGAGTGGTAGTGGAGAAACCTCTCGAAATTAAGTTTTTTTTTAATAAATGTTTTAATTTGTTTGGGATATTTTAGAATTTTTTTGGCTTCAAGATTATCATAGGTCAAGGTTGAAGATCAAGGTTATAAACACCTAACATGGCTGACGATATGGGCACTGGTCGAACTGACGAGGGCCGATTGTGTGAGCTTAGTCGATCCACCTGTCATTGAACCCCGGACGTACATGTACATCTTTAAATAATTTTTTTTTTTTAAGTTTTAGGAGTTTATAGTTTTTTCTGCAATGTTTTGTGTTTGTTGGTTTTAAGGTCATTCAAGGTCATCCAGATGCAATATGGTGGTTGGGTGACGTCACAACATAGCGGCTCCTTTCCCCTTGGTTCAGAACGCAGATAATTATTATACTCACTAAATTTCTTTAGACACAAATTATTAGAATTCCACCATTTACCGCCAGCTTCGAAGTTTGCGTTGATTTTCCCATTGCCAAACTCTCCCTTGTTCACCTTAGAAGAATGAAGGGGTTTACACAATTCAAAACTTAAGCACTAAAAAAGTTTTCCATCGTCTTGGCTTTAAGCGAAGCACACACAATGATGTTGCTACTTCTTACTAGTTAAAACTGACAGTGAAAAAAATCGGGAACTGAATAAATCAATTGCCAAGTCTTAAATTTAACCAATCACAGAAGCAAATATTTAAATGAGCACATGTTTATAATTTGATTTAAAATAACGAACTTTCAAGATTTATTTGTTAACCTGCTTCTACAAACGTTTGCCAACTGCAAAAACGTGCCTGTTTCTATTTATATTTCAGATAACACACTGTAAAATGTTTTTAATGATCAAACTTAAGCAGTAGGACTGTGGTGTAAATTTAATTTTTGTTGCCTACTGCGTATTGGTAATGTCGCTGTGTAAACTCCTTGCCGCTAGCCACTGTGCTGGCCCAGCAGCCTGCGCGCAGACGGGCTGGACACGGGCTCGAGGGGCAACTCGCAAACCCGCAGGACGGGATCTGCGCGCGAGCCGGGAGGAATGCTAATGAACCCGCCGACTTGCGGGCTGCGAGCCCCACGCACATGCGACCCCTGCCGCCCCTCCATTTCACAGTCCTGTCCGCCCGAGGCTCTCTCCCCACCGAGGTCCGGCCTCGTCCACGTCAATTCAGTACGCCACCTGTCCTGAATATACACTTTGGGAGACCGCCTACCTGCGTCGTTTCTCTCCTTTTTTCGGCCGAGAAGCGCGGGAGCTATAAGGGTTACACTGGCACGCGCTACAAGAGCGCCATCGCCACTACGCACAGGGCTCTGAACTGGAGTGCAGTGTTCTCGTAGTGATGCGTGTACCTATGGAACTTTCAGCGGTGACCCTATCTTTTAATGGTGAAAACTCTTTAGTAAAGTTCAATACAGGCTCCTATCGTAGTTTGGCTCGTGTACAGCTAGTATGTTTTAAGATACGGCAGGCTGATAAAGCCATTTTTAACTATATTGGAGGGTTCCAAAATAATATTTACAGCATGCGTGGTAACTTTAAAGTACCATTCCTTCCTCGTCTGAGTATGAAGTCTTTCCGTAGGTAAACATACCGGGGGTACGTTTAATAGTTTCATCAGAAAACCAGGATTTCAAACACACTGTAACGCAGTTCAAGCGCCAGGCATGCCGGAACCCGTAACACCCGTAGTCCGGCTGCGTTGGTAACCTCAAGCCAACATCTCTTCAGAAGTATTATTTCATATGTATAAATCACTAATAAATCAATGGGCGTAGATATTGAACTGTCTTTCTTTCGCATAATCAATGCTAACAGAAATAACATTTCACGAAAAAAATATTACCAAAAATATAATATTGATTTTCCTGCCCTTATTTTTCACTCTCTCAACTGTGTTGTTCGTATAACTGTCTAATGCATTTTTTTTGTGCGCACAAGCCTACAATATACACCTGGCATCAACAGTGTTTGCAAGATTAGGCAAACAAATGATAAACACGATGGGGCTTCAATAATGATAAGAAGCTGAAAACCATCTGGGGCCTGTGCATAAAATTACTAGTCAGCAAGTTACGACAGAATTCACTTGTGATTTGTAAGAAAGGTAACGTGATTTCATAAAACTACAAGGCAACACTATGTTACAAAATTACATTTTAAATACAATACAATTTACGAGTACATATCTTTTTAAGTTTTGTTACACATACTTGTTAACAAAATCTTGTAAATTGTGTGACAATTTCTATATGTATCATACCTAAAAAGGATTGGCAGAAAATGTCCCACTTTACTGCATTTATTAGCTTTATTAATATTTCATTCAATGTGTGTAAACAAAACAAAACCACAATGCCAGTGTGAATAACAGTGCACTCAATTTTCACTGATTCAGGCGATGAAAATATGTACGAAGAAAATATTGCAGTTATAAGACGACCACGCAAATTCAGAATACGAACTCTTACATGTGCGAAAGATTCTATATGAGCGCAATTAAAGTGAAGAATCTACTGCTTTTTACAGCAAAAATTACTTTACATAACCTATCCGACTTCGAAATGTGCATTTTTTTTTTAATATTCCTAATGTTTTCGATACTGAAATAATATCGTTCAAAAGAAAATGTGGAACTCATGACAAATAATTAGGTGATGAACAGCGGTAAAAACGCGGAAGCGATACGGTCGACACTGACACGCACGCCCCGCGCCTCATCGCTCTTACGCTGCTTCCTTCGGTGCGCTGTATAGTGCTAACTAGATCTGTAATAATATGTCTTTATTACGCACGATGAAAGCCCGAAAATTAAACCACACCTGTATAGTTGTACTTTTATCTTACCGCTTAGGGCAACTGCGTACGCATGCCCTAAAAATTCGATATTTACAATTACCACGATGTTTTTCTCTTTGAATACATATAATATGACAAATGTAAAAAAAACGGGCTTAAATAATTGATTTTAACTGTTTCTGGCGAAAAGTCTTATTACCAGAACATTTTTTATTTACTAATATACGCGTATACGCGCAAACAACGATTTCACGTAAAACCTCTTAGTACGCGGTCCTCTTAAACATCACAGTCAAACACTTATTTATATATATATATATATATATATATATACACATGAATTGTACATTTTAACTATTACACATGCATTTTACGAAATACGTCTGGATTAGTGTTCATTTATTGATGGCTTGACAGGGGAGAATTACCGCAAAGAATAGTGGGCAGCATTAGCTGATTTCGCACTAACACTGCTGATAAACAAGTGGTCTAGCCTAGCTTCAAACTGTGTGAATGCGATAATTAACACCTGACTAGTACATTACGTTGTTAAACGATTATTCTTGTGCGTCTGAATCCCGAAAATATTTAGTGGTTGTGTATTTCACTGAAAACAAATAAACCTGTCAGACAGATAAAATTATTCAAGCCACTGCCACACGACAAAAGCGTTTTTATCTGACACTTCTGAATGTCAGCTATAAAGTACCTACTCCACCTAAAAATTTTAATAACTGGAAATTAAGTTTTTAATTATGAAGGGAACCACTGAACCTAGTTCAGCCCACAATCTACAGAATTCTTTTATGGAATTATGATGATGATAATAATAATGTTCTGCATACATTAGCAAGTGGAGCAGGACATAATTAATTAATCCCTTTGACATTAAATCAAGAAAAAAATGACAGCGGGTATGCCAAATTACAATATTATCATTTCGCTCACAGTACCCTTAACGAAATGTTGATTTAATTTAATGAATTACTGTCCAAATATTCATACGAATTACATCGAAAAAAAATAATTACGTAGGAATTATGAATAATGTTAAGCCCTTTAAAAAATTTAATTTAGGAAACCAGACGCTTACCAGACGTTCCTGAAGAAAAACATCTACGAAAACAGTAATTTATTTTTGTAAGCAATGATTGTGGTGGTTGTATATTAAAACATGAACAGTACTTCTATAAGCCGCGGAGAACATTTATGATTTAAATTGTTTTAAACGGAATAAAAGATTCGTATTTTAATTCTTAGAAGGAAGAAGTTATTGATTTTTACTTTTATGAATCTTCTCTCAAAGAAAATGATTGGAATTTTTATTTACAAACACGAGCACGACATAAATGAGATAATATTGTGCATATTTCCTGCACATATAGTGCAAAACAATGTAACATACGTTCCATGATCAACTATGAATCTTGTTCCGGGCTGGCGATACTAGGAAACTTGCGGTAGAAGCGCTCCGATTGCTCTGAGTGTGCAATATGCGCTGACGCCAGTGCCAAGCCGCATGCTGACTCATATCGGAGGTCGGGCGGGAACATCACCCGGCCTCTCAGCAACACAGCCAACAGGTAGGCTTCACGGTAAACTGAGCACTTTTGAAAATAGGTCCCTTAAGAATATGCCTGCATGTACATTGTGAATTCTTCCACTATATGTAAAATTAACATTACCAAGGGCCTGGCCACTTTATTCATGCATCAATCAAGTTAAATTGTAAAATGATTAGAAAAGTGAATATTTTTCAAACTTGCTATTCCAAAATAGTGATGTGAACACAATCTTGCATTAATGCCTTCGATGAAAGTAGTCATAAATACACTTTTTGTATGAGCTGTATTATAGTTTTTATGTGCATTAATATTCCGAAACTACATCCCATACTTCTGTGTTTTGCTATACTCACAATAGAAACAATTAGCCCCGAATTGTTGACATTCGTTGTGTATTTGATAAGTTACCAACCAAACAAAGTGCACTACTCTTCCAAAATATATATTTTAAAAAGAATAATACACATATCTATCCTTGCACTTGCAATATGCTGTTTTGGCAAGTATAACAAGCATTTACACCCGCTTGTGAAAATTGGCAATTATTTTTAAATTTTTGTACAAGATTAAAATTTCACTGGACTTGTTTCGTGATTGACCACCATGAGCGCGGGAGAAAATTTTTACGAAGAAGAGAGTAACTGGCAGGTAAAACTATATGGTCGCACACTTGTCGGTCGAATCTTGTAGGCCTAAAAACGTGTGCTTATTGATGCATAGTACTAATCGATGCTGCAAAGTATTTGCTCTTAATTTAGCATTACCGTTATTGGGCGTAGCTGATATAGTTTATTCGTCATTTCTGAACCGTTTTTTAATCAAATCTTTGAAAAATCCTTGAGTGTGACGTGCTTGATTGCTTCCTAATTATGTTATGTATCACAAGCATTTTATTCTTGCATTCACATAAAATTACATTTAAATAAATACCTAATTGTTGGTTAAATTAAAATTTTATTTATATACTATAAATTTCATTTAATATGAATAAATATAGTGCGGAAATAGTTGTGTTGGTAATGCCTCGTAAGAAATAGTTCTTATGCAAAATATTATTACACTAAGAGCGCACAAATGCGCTGCGTTGTCCCGTTGGTGTAATTTTCTGTACTTGGTTAAGCATTGTATGTATAAGACGGAGGAATATCCTGGAAGTAACTTCAGTGGTGCTTCATACAAGTTGGAAGTAACCGTGTATGGACTGACGGAAGAGCGTGTACACGCGTACGCTTCCTCCATAAATCCACACGCAGCCTCGTGAACCGGGCTGGATGCTGGCGATGACTCGGTGACACGGCGGAGAGAGTGACTCAGTAAAGGGCGCCGGCGCGGATGTGGGCGGCGGCTCGCTGCGGTGAAGCCGGGAAACTCCGAGAAATGGACGGCAGCGGCGTCATGTGCGCCATTTTCTGGAGACGGCCGGCTCGAGCAGGGTTACCAGAGTCTCGTGGCAAGATTACACGACCCCGAGGTTCAAAATGCACGTCAATACACGCAATTTACACTGAACGGCGAACACATTTTCTCAAAGACGATATAATCATTTCCTTTGAATTCGTCACACCCGTCACAATTTACTCTTGTTTAAATGGCCATGTATTACGTTTCGCCGATACAATACTTAAGAGAGGTTTCCAATTGTCACTTTTTCTTAACAAATGATTGTATAATCTAATTAAATGGACAAAATTAACAACACATATTTGAAAATTNCTCACCTTTCCAAAAGGACGCGCCGCAAGATGAAATGAGACGAGGACAGGAATGGGGCAGCCCACATAGGCGGCCACGTCTACCACGCATTCCGCATCAGAAAAATCGGGACCCGGATGCCCCTGCAATCAGATTCTGATAACGCGATAAGAGACCGGCACGCGCGTGAGCCATGCGTGTCAGACCGGCGGGTTCTAACGTCATATCTTCCACTCCCCAAGCTTCAATAACCCCTGCTGGTCTGGAGACTTTGGAGATGCACACAAATTGCCTTTACGTGTTACTAATCGCAGTTAGGTGTTCATCATACTCCATTATCTGCTATGAGTCGTGCCGTGATACTACTTCCAGTTCTTGGGAAGGCGCGTTACACATACCATAGCCATGCTGAGTAGTTCTATTCACAATACAATTTATTAATTCCCAAAGCCACAGTCGTTTTTTTCCAATACGCTAGTTCCAAATAACAGCAATGAATATCACCCACATACTTCGCCTCATTTGTCATACAAACATTCTACAAAGGGTATTGTGTCCCGGATGAATGACTCATTCACTAACACACAGCCCAAACTGCTGGGTGCAAAAACATTTAAATTTAGGGACAGCTCCAATGGACTAAAGATGAGATAGGCAGTTTTTTTACACTGACTCGCCCATTGCAAGTAGAACTGTCAAAATTACGCAACACAGCGAGGAACATGAATGTTTACATCTGGTATTTCGACAAACCAACACACCAAATAAAACATTTTGGATAGGCCCTAACTCATATGGCTGAATTAAAACTCGGCTCGAGAAAGTATACGGATATTGGAAGGCACTTATTTAAATAAACAATGTTGTATCTAATATCAAATTCACGTTAAGTTGATTGTGCTTTTGACAAAAAAAAACTACAATATTGGTGTCACACATTCATCTCCACCCCTCCCCCGTCCAAAAGACTGTGACAACACTATTCTGAATACTGTATTTACATTTCCACTCTCTTCCTCTTGTATTCTGAATTACTTCATTGTCTAGATTTTACTTCATGTTTCAGTTGTATACGAAGTCGTAATCTTCATACGGGTTCATAGAGCCTACAGATCCTACAAATTTCGATACTCATATTTCTCCAATTCGCTCCATTAACCACTACGAAAAAAACTAACAAATTCTCAAGGAACTTACTTTCTATCAAGCCTGTAAAACATTCATAAGTTAAACCCAATAAGCACCAAAATAAGCACGCAAGAGTGCCCGGAAATCTATAAAGCACAAATTTTAATGTGATCCTTAACTGCACGTAAGTTATATTATGCAAATCGGAGATCTTTGATCTCATTCTAGCTTTTATATTCGTCTTCTAGGAGTTGCCCTTTTGACTGATATTAACTCCATATACTTTTCTTACTGTTAACCTAAATTGCATTTTAATATTTTCATATTTACGTGTATAAAACCCCACAAAATGCAGAATAAGACTACTGTACGTAGCGTGTTTTAATTATTGTCATTGTAGAAATGATTTCGCTTTAACTCAAATGATCAAACTAATTTGCTTGATTTTATATCGATACTTCCACAGAGCGAAAATTACTGAGAACTATTAATGTTCCTTTAGGAGGTAAACCATAGATTTCGTACACAGATACTGACTGCGACCGGGCTGTGGTCAAACCGACCACAAAAAGGCTTCCTTCCACGCCTCTTTAAAGACGATGGCTGGCGTTATGTTACTTGGCTTGCCGCAGAGCAGCGCCACGTCTTTTTCGATAAATACTGGGTAAAGAGAAGAAGACAACGACGTGTAATCTCCAATACAAAACCGTGACATGCGGTGGAGACACCGCTTAAGAGCGTGCATCACAGCTGCCGTACAATATCTGCGTTTGTGTGCAAACGCGCTCACGCCATAAATGGAAGTAAAAAGGGAAGAATAATATCAGCTTAGCACTCCAGTTTATAATACCAAGCGGTAAGTCACTTCGAGTCATTAGCTTACAGTATTTCTGTGCAACTTCAATAAGCTAGGTGTGTATGCAGTGCGCTCGTTCTCGAATGATAACTCGAGGATTTTTCCGCGGTGGTGATGGAGGACAAAGCGACAAAACGAAAGGTCCTATTAGGACGGAATGGAGATTTGTGCACAATGCTTATCTTTAAAGCCATTTCAAAATGGTCGTAAAACGGCATTTTTAACGCAGTTTTTATTTATAAAATTATTAATTAATTTTCCAACAATGTTGAACACTAGGAACCTTCATTAACACTTTATCTCCTATACTGTTCGATTGGAAATGATCCACACGCAATAATGCCTGCATAATAATCCGAGTCCTAACAGACTGCATCAGTGCCTTGTCTGACACTTTCTATTTCTCCCGAAGGTCGCACTAAACTGTTGAAGAATGTGGACTATTCCACAATAGAGAGTCGAACGCAGTGGCTGTGAAGGTCGCGGTTGAATGCCGATATGAAGAAACGTCGCCTACGCGAAGTACGAAAATTACTTTAACTAAATCACCTACTGTTACGGTCTTCGACATTTTTATCGGTCGCGTTTAATCGGTTATTGGTAAAAATTTACACTAATAAGCGAACGTTTTAAGGTGAGGGTGGACTGCGTGAATAACCGGTGGCGTTGATAGGGGTTCCTCCTAAACCGTCGCATGGAATATGTGAAATTAACAGGGGGACAACGAACTGTTCCGAGTGTAGAGGGGTGGCAGTCATCCCCACTCAATTACTGCTGTGAAATGTTGTTCCTCCTTTCTCATCTGACCCGACGAATCATTGAGGAGCACAGAAATGAAGGCGTTTCCTCTCTTCTGGGCCTGATGACCAACTGTTCCGAGTGACCAACTGTTTCGAGTTTGTAGGGGTGGCAGTTATCCCCACTCTAACATCACTGCAAATTGTGATCTCGCCTTTCCCCTCTCAGCCAACCAATCATAGAAGAGCGGCTCGAGTAGCCAACTTCTGCAATATGTTTAGCAGATTTATCTTTAACAGTAATTGCAAAACCATATTTCGAAAAAATCCATAATTGTTTAAATAGATTTATTTTGTTTATTTATTTTGCAATATAGTCTAAATATAGAGAATTAATTTCAACTAAATCGTTTTTTCATAAATAGTCAATTCCAAAATAAATTACTTTTCTTCTGAGGAAAATATTATTGGTTGCTATAATTCATTAATCTTCTACAGGTAACAATTTTTTTTAAGGTTGACATACTGAACAAATACTTTCTGAACAACGATAATGTTTTGTATTTTATGATTGTGGATAATTTTTTAATAACTTTCTTACATTTCAAACACCTAGTATTATCCTCTTAATAAAATAGATTTTTCTATATATTTACAATCTACATATATATATATATATAATTTCAAATTTTTTAGCAATTTTATAAAATCCACATTCTATATAATGTTCTGCCTTCTCTCGTTCCTCCAAATAACCCCAGTACACCAAGAAATAGGTCTAATTAGACTCAGTTATGAAGTGATCAATGCCAGGTACCAGGGGTTTCAGTGAATTATTTGAAATTTTTCGTTTATTCATGTCGTATTATAATTCGGTTACTGTATAACGTGTTCGATTCGATTGACATAATCTGACGGGGTTTGATTGTTTACCGTGTAAGAAATCACTTGATGGTCCTGTTGTTCAACTAACTGCCGAAGGACTTGCTACATTAAAGTAGTAAAGCAAATTACATGATATAGTAAAGATGGCGGATAGCATGTAGTTCACTGCTGGTTCGCTCGTGCCAAGATAGGTTTTTAGCAGAAGTAAATGAAATTTTCCTCTGTGCAGTTTGTTGAGTTGATGCAGTGCCTCTCGTTGGATAGTTAGGTGACAGTATAGTTTAAAACTGCCGGTTTTCCATCGCAATATAAGTTTTTCCGACTCCCACGTCGAGCGCAGTGAAAATGGCCGGCAGACAAGTTGAGTTTCTGCAGCAACTCGAGGATGTAGTGGAACGGGTCACAGCCTTCTTGCAGTAGGAAAGTGTGGTGAGAAACATCGTAACGTCGCTCAAGTTTGCTGTTGTGAAGGCGGTTGTGAGGGAACTGAAAGAGACGCAGGAATTCGACCTAGAAGAGGAAACTAAAGCCCGAAATTAAAACAACCAATGAAGAGCTGGAGAAAATGAAGTGAGAACTTGCACTGGCCATTGACGAACTCGAGCAATAGCAACGCCGCCGTAGCATTCGAATTTTAGGCGTTCCGGAAAGAGAAAAATAAAACACTGGCGATTTGGTGCGCTCAATTTTCAGCGAGAAGCTAGGCTTACCGCACGTCCCATTAAGAATATTGACCGGAGCACCCACCGCACAGTCAAAAATAAGGGTGCGAAACGAAGGTCGATCATCGTGAAGTTTGTGTCCTACTGCGTGATAAATTTAGTTTTCATGTGCAAGCAAGCTGGCAGGAACTGGCCTGACGATTCGCCAGGACCTAACTGCTGAAATACTGACATCATCAAACACGGCTTACGAAACGTGTGGACAATGGACGGTCGCATAGTTGTAAAGGCAGAGAACAGGGAATTTACTGCGACTCGCATGGAAGACCCCTCTTAGGCACAGTGTAAACCAAAACCTTACATTTCTTGCTACGGGATCATTTTTAATTTAACTTTTCTATATAACATTTATTATGTGTATTTTCTTCTACAGTTCGTTAGTAATTTTGTTTTTCGTATTGTTTTTGTGTGAGTCAATAATTTCACTACTTATTTGTAGTGTTCCTCTTTTTTAATTCTTGATGCGGATATGTCAGTTTCATCTTTTCCACCACTGAGGTGAGTAACTAAGTGGTTTTTGCTACAACTACCTGTGTCCAAATGAAATGGCCAGTGCTACAGACTTTTTCAAGATATTTGCAGTGGTGATAACCTGACTAAAATGTTTGGAGACCCTCTTTCAACCATCAAAACCGGTTTGTCCTCGCCCCCTGTTACAGCAAGCCGCTTTAAAACAGGCCACCAGTGCCGCATTTAGACTTGATAAGGCCCTAAGCTATTTGAGATATGATGCCCTTTATAAGTCCAGATATTATATGATTTTCGGATACCTGGAGGGTTAAACTGAAATACAATTAAGTATATAGATAGTGAAATAATAAATCTTTAACTTAAAACCATTTTTATTCATTACAAACTTAAAAATGCAAACTCTGGTAAAAAGAAACAAAAATTCTTTTAAAAGGCACAATTTACAAAGACTTATTATCTAATATCTTGAAACATGTTATAAGGATTAAGGAATTATATTAAACTAAAATATTTTCTTTCTTGCCTTTGCCAGAGCAAAGTCACTGATGACATCATCAAATGATAAATTGCGTAGTTTGTCACTTTCTATGCACATGAGACGGAGGGAACATAATTTATCTTGAGTCACTGTTGTTCTAAATTAATTTTTTATCCTCTTCAGCTGAGAAAAATATCTTTCTCCTGAGCAATTTGCAACCATCATACTAAGAAACAATCTCAAAATTGCTTCTACATTAGGGAATGCTGATTGGACAAGATCGTTAAATATTACCCTATACAGATCCTGATGTGTCAGACTATCATGTTCCGCTGAACCATAGGCTTGACTATGTCTAACATATTGATGAAAATGCTAGGACAATTTTTTTGGGGACCCCCAAGAAAGTGGGGGCCCTAAGCCAGCTTGTGTAGCTTATACGTAAATCCTACACTGTGTGCCACCCTTGCGCGTTCCATGCTGAGCACACTAACGCCCAGTCGTTACTTGGAAACGATAATTTTCGCGCTATATATTCGCAACTAAATTTTCATACTCTGTTGGTATCAGAGACGTAGCTTGTCCCGTCACTGCCGAGATCCCTTGTTGACATGCCAGGATACGTATTGGACAAAAACGACCGAACGCTCAAAAGAGGAGGTGATGTAGCTGTCTGTATATGGGATGACTTGAAAGCTACTCTGTTAGCTAGTTCAGCTAGAGCCTTATTCCGGGCGTCCGAAATGCCTGTTTTCAAAGGTGAAAATGAAATATCATGTTCTTGAAGTAGTATATAAAACACCGAATGTACCATTAGGAGCCACACATCATTCACACATGGTTTACACATGGCTAGAGCTAATAACATTTCGACAAGATAAGTTATTAAATCATGGACAGGTTATTGCACTGGGTATGTCCCGTCATGACGTGTTTTTAACGTATTATTTACGATAGCTGAAATTTTTTTAACCAAATCAATCACAACCCGTGATTTAAAGCGACTTCATATCAAAGAAATACTTATGGCAGCACCAAAACTCCCTTGGCAACATGTGCACGCAACTGGAACAGTAAATGCGAAGTAAACCACTTTGAACATAGTCTTAACAAAAAATTTTGATTCGCCCTGCTGCTCCTTAGATGACTGATCAGGTTTAGGCAATGATGGCAAAACGGGGCGAGGCATGTAAACAGTTTGTACGCGTAAAACAAACAGGTCTATGGGAAGTTAATTTGCATTTAAGTATATATACAAGAACACAGGAAGTAAGGGACGCGAAACTCACCTACTACAATTCGTCGCATACCCTCTTGGCCAAGCTGTGGAGCAATCTCCGTAAGCTGAAAGTACCTTGTTAGTAAAAAAAATATATATACAAAATATTTTCTTCTCGGATTTGTCTTCTGACGACATGAACGAATATTTCACTACTCCTACTAATATCGTCGTTTCAACTAAGAAAACTCAAATTCAAAACGTTAGTGATAGAGTGCACTATAGTACCAACCCCCAACTCTCCTTTCGGCCCGTCACCATCAGTGAAGTGTGCAAGTCATTTAGGGGAATTAAACATAAAGCTCAGGCTATTTATGGTTAGTCTGTCTAACTGATAGCGCCCATCCTGCCTGCACTCACACACGTGATTAACGCTTCACTAAAATAGATCTTCCCAGCCTGCTGGAAGAAAGCGCAGGTGATTCCAATTGCAAAAAATTCCGCAACCAGCTGCTAAAAAAACTACCGCCTGATTAGTATTGTTACGTGGACGTCTGAGGGGCGTATCTGAGCTCGTGAGGGATGGAGGTTTTAATAAAAATAAAATAACTAAATTTGATTTTTAATTTATTAAAACAGCTATTATTTACAGCATTAAATTATCTGTCTCCACTATTACTCTTTTATTTAACAGTGAGCGGAATATTTAATGTTTATTTCAAATATAATTAACGTCCTTATTAATTGTCTATGTTTGGTTACTCATCATTGACATGCGTTCACGCATCTAGTCCAATAGTCCAGCCTGCTAGCCGCACCATTCACTGCTTGATACTCGCACTCGCAAGATTTCCCTTCCTCTTGTCACCTCTCTCGCTGCTCGTCTTCTATCGTTCGGAACTCAACCACTCATTCATTCTATTCCAACTCAACTCGCGGCCCTGAGGCTTGTCGCAATATTTATACCGTTCGCCCTAACCATCTGGAAAGTTCAACGCACCCCAAGTCAAGCTAAGAGAACAAGGTCAGTAGTCCCGAGCATTCTTCTGATAAACGCAGAAATCAATACAACCAGGGTCAGCGTCGAGCGTCGCGAAAGGATTATCGTGTCGGCTCGCTTTTTGGTAATATATACGTGGCTCTTGGTTTAGCGCGCGCCTGTAATTCAAAACACGTCGTTAAATTGCCGCCGCCGTCGCTATCATATAAAGACTCTCTGTCCTCTTCGCTCGATCCAGTGACACGAACAGTATTTTGCCAGTGTTGTCAAAGATAATTGAATATTTAGTACACCGACACATTTTTACATACATAAATAAATTTAACATGCTAGATGATTACCAGTCTGGTTTTCGACCCATACACAGTACAAATACTGCTTTGATTGTAATAGTTTATAATATTCGTTAAGCCATGGAACATCGAATCTTACCGCTTTTATGCCTTGTCGATTTTAGTATAGCATTAGATGTTGTAGATCACTAAATCCTGCTAGCGAAATTGAGACACGTTTTTATTTTGTTTGCCAATGTGTGAGAATGGCTAAATGACCGGAGCCAGTGCTTTGTACTAAATGACCAGCAGTATGGCGCTCTATACACTCTGGGGTCCCCCCTTCACCCCTCAAGGCTCTTTATTTGGCCCTCTTTTGTTCCCTACGTTTATTAATGACATAGGTAAATGTTTGTCCTTTTCTAAACATCACTTTTACGCGGATAACCTGCAGATTTACGCACACTTCGACAAAACCGATGTCAAGATGGCATTTAAAAATATGAATCATGAACTTGCAGAAATACATAGTTGGTCTGTTCGAAACAGCGTACGTGCAAATCCTGGTAAGGGACAGTGCATCCTGATTGGTTCTCCAGCTCTTGTATCCACTGTTAACATGTCATTCCGGATATTGTCTTCAGTAATAATAAGATAATTTACTCTATCAAATACGGTTACAAATGTACCACTCATTGCATTCTTTGAGTCGCTTATAAAGACTACTGCCTCCTCGAATAAAAACCACTTTAGTCAAATCTCTACTAATGCCTATAATTGACTACCTGCGATGCTGTTTATAACAATCTCAGTAAAAGCCACGTAACACGACTGCAGAAACTTCAAAACACGTGCGCGAGGTTCATGTTTAGTTTCAAAACAGTGATACGATTAGCCACCACCTAAGAAAACTGTCTTGGCTTAAGCGAGATAGGAGAACTCATTCCTTATTCTTGCTCCATAAAACACTACATTCTTTCAGACCTCGTTACCTTTACAAACTGTTTTTCTACCTGAATGATCGCCACCCAGTTAACACGAGCTCTAAAGCCGACAAACAGACTGTTAATACCGCTACACAAGACCAAATTCTATTCGAGATCCTTCACCACTACCGCGTTGAAAGCACGGGACAGTCTGCCGATTGAATACAGAAGTATTGAAAGTTTCAGTAGATTTAAGAAAACATTAAATAAGTAATACCTTAGTCACCCCAGTGGATGAGGGGATGAAATTGACATTTCGCAAAGCATGTGTGCATGTGAGTTAGTAAGTGAATGAGTGAGAGAGTAATTGATGTGTATCATTGGTTTGTTTACGAAGGCTTTCATGATAGACAGAACCACCAACTTTGTAACGGTGTCACAACAAATGACTCCATTTGCAGTGCCTGCAATCAGCTGGTTCGTAACATGTTTGTGTATGTGTTCACGTTGGCAACATTTGCTGGCAATAGTGCGCACAAAAGATATCAGCAGATTTAAGATTCCCGTCAAACATTAACCACAATACTGCGTTTCCAGTTACATAAGCTGTTTTTAAAATATTTTGGCCCTGCTACTTCCTACTTTTAACAGTTTCAACTCTTATGAATTTTTAATGAGGAGGATTGCTCTGGCCCGCTTCGCCCTGTTGTGAGCAACATTCCAACGGATTCCTCGCGTGACCGACGCCATGTTGACTAATCCGTGGTTCTTACGTTTTCACGAGTGTGTGTTTACAGTTCGCGTTTTATTCCTTTAACTCTTATTTATACCGTGAATGAGTGGAACGGATTATTATACTATTTCCCGTGCAATGCTATTTTCGGTGCGTTATTAATATTTCATTATTTGCTCGTGATGGCAGTGGCCCAGAGCAATGTGTGTTTCTTTCCCTCGTGTGCAGCGATATATATTTGTGATGTGATGAAAGTTTCCTATATGAATTGCCTACAGAATGTGCACATACACGAATATTTATCAAAAAGTTTTTTTTACGTGTTACTGAAGTGACAGTTACTTGAACAACACAATACTATCACATTTTATATAACACAAATCGTCGGAATTAGAATTTCAGTAGTCTCAGGTATGTGCTAACTTCATACATAGTTAACTTATTTTTTATTTGCATTCATTATGAGGCCGAAGTAATTATGTAGGCTTATCCACTTTTGTATCTAACGTAATGTGTAATTTATTTATGTACACATATGTCCATAATTTTTTAGTTTTTATTATTTTGAGTACAATTACGAAGTGTTTCTGTAGCATAGACTTATGTCAGTGAGTTAGTATTAGGGTATCTGATATTTACAACTTTCGGTCGAAGTTTTAGCTTATGTTAACTGAAGTGCGTAAAAATAATAACGCCGCGTATTTTTTAAAATATTATTGAATTAAGAGTTTATCGTGTTTATGTGAATTGTCACTTCTTGAGCCTACAGCCTAATTAAGTCAAGTTATCTGTAATTGCTTTGTACTAGTAGAGTTACAGCATGTTGCATTTTCCCGTGTGCAAAACTATTTTTAAAAAATGCAAGGTGGATTCAGAAGTGAATCTGAACTTATTATTTCATTTAGGCCAAGTGTATACATTCGTAATGATTATTAAGTCATATATAAAATAAACTTGCTATTAATTTTTGGCACGATGAGCATTAAAGGCCGAACTTATTTGTACGAGAACACCATTGGGTCTGTCGTAATAGTAACCGATGCATTTCTGGAGTGGTAACAGAAAGTAAATATTTTGGGTAAATATATCCTAATTAGCACATTTATCTAGTTATAGTCACATAGCTTTTGATATAAAAGCAAGTTAATTATACTAGGATTTTGTACAAAAAATTTTTTTTATAACTGCGACACAAATAGACAAAACTATAATGTTTCGGGATCTTTAGCTTAAAATAAATTAAGTTTATGCCCGAAAAATGCAAAACTCTTTAAACCACTAGCAGAAAGTTGTTTCCTTGCACCAATAACAAATGGAAGTTAGCACAAAAGTCTAGAAATCACATCACAACACATTCACGATGCTCTAAAGAAATTTAACCGAAGACATTCAAATGTTCAGTTAGGCTGTGAGCTATTGGTTGCCTTAACGAGTGTATGGGTTGGAAAACTAACGATTCCAGTTAAATTACTTATTTTCGTGCTCATAATGTTACAGGTGCCCCGAAACAATGATTGCATGTAATACATTTATAAGGAATTTATTGGATTAGAAACAATAATGTTTTGGTACTTTACGAATTGGCTATAAATTAATTTTTTTTTTAACTGAATACTCTTATTTTATTGCACAACTTGAAAATCTTGAAATTTGTTCACGGAACATTGTCTTTTCGGCTGGTTAGAAGTCGCCAAATGTTCAACTATGAAATGGTGGTCCATATAAATAATCCCAGGCATACAACATATTTGTTCATAATTATTAATGTCACTGTTGATATCAACCCTCACACAGCCTACTTAACTTCATGACAGGTTATCAAAATGCACACGACTAGTTTCTTACAACTCAAGATTGAGGTTAGTGCCAAAGTTTCTTAATTACACTAACGTTGGTAAAAAAAAATGCAACACAAAGAAGGATACACGAGATTGAAATGAACGTTATACCACAGATATTTGCACGACAATACATAATTGATCAGGTTTACAGAACTGCACATTATCTCTGTCCTTGAGAATTCAGTATGACGTTAAGCCCCCGTGTGCTGCAATCAGAGCCCCTAAACGTCGTGGAATGGAATCAAAGAGGACCTGGATATGTTCCTGGGGAATTTCCCTCCACGCGGTTTGTATGCGAGTCCACAAAGTATCATCAACAGTGGTGGCTGGAGGACCGTGACGAACAAGCCGCCGACCAACCAAATCCCATACATGTTCGAGGGGCGACATGTAAGGCGAACGTGCAGGCCAGGGAAGTAGTGGTATCCGTCGTTCATTGAAGGCTTGCACATTCCTCGCCACATATAGCCGGGCATTATCCTATTGAAATATGGCATGTGAAGTTGCCTGAAGGAGGGGCAGTACCTCAGTTTCTAAAACCTCCCTGATGTAGCGGTTGCTGTTCAGAGTGCCCTCAATATGTAGGAGTCGAGATCGCATATTGTATCCAATGGCACCCCACACCATCACACTCGGCGTTTGTCCGCTATACCGCTCCACAATGCAGGCTGCCAGATTGCGGTCACCACGGTAGCGTCTAACTCATATGCGGCCGACACTGTAGGACA
This sequence comes from Clitarchus hookeri, assembly GCA_002778355.1. Taxonomy (NCBI): domain Eukaryota; kingdom Metazoa; phylum Arthropoda; class Insecta; order Phasmatodea; family Phasmatidae; genus Clitarchus; species Clitarchus hookeri. Next base: position 287,237 of record NQII01000981.1, on the reverse strand, counting down.
GGTTGTAGAGGGACTCGTCCGAAAACACCACATTTTGCCACTCAGCACGCCAGCAATAGCGTTCACGTGCCCATTTCAGTCGAGGCGTTTGTGGTTTCTCGACAATGGCATGCGTGCCACCAGTCCAGTCCGCAGTAGACGGCGTCGAACCGTCAGTTTGGATTAATTCGATCCATTATTTCTGGGTGATGCAATTTTCACAAACAATAGTGTATATTAAAAAATATTTGCAAGGAAAAGAGACGAACAAAAAAATATTTTTTTTTTTCAATTTCAAGGTATTCTATTCCTCAAAATGATATCAAGCCTAGGGCTAATATTTCATTTTCAAATTTATTTTTATTAAACATTACAATTTCCAAAACTTATCTTCTGTATTGTTATCGACATTCGCCGGGTTTACTTGCATTTTGCAGAATTATCATGCATTAAAAAAACCCCCCATAAATTCAAGTTTTTATATATCCTTTAAAAGCAACAAGCATATAATCAAAACATCACCTGACAATTGAGACACCATTTTTTAAATCACTTGAAGTTTTAGTTTAACCACTTGATAAAAATTTTATTTAGCAATAACTATATTCTTTCACTCCATCTGGCAGTTAACTTTTAACAGGCCCTTAGGCCACCTCCATACCTCTAACTTAGATTGGGGTAGGTTAGGGAAAATATTCACATTACTTAGGCAGTGGCAGGAGCACCTCCATCCCCATCATATCAGCCACTTGTAATCGCACAAGCAGTTATGATAAGTCTGTTCAGGACTTCGCTCCCATTAGCACTAATAGCAGGCGTGTCAGGACGGGCCACGTGTCTGGCGACAGCCCCAAGGAATTTCCTGGCAAGCACGGACACCTGCAGGTCGGCGATGACTCACGCTCCGCACATCGATTGTCTGGCGGAGTGGCGCTGGCTCCCGGGTGAGTCAGGACAGAGCCGAGATCGATAGGTCGGCGAAGGGGTTGGCGACAGCGCTGCCGGCATACCGATTACTACCCTTATGCGAAGCTACCGGATATCCACCTCTTCATCCGTCAACCCGGCAAAGCGCGAACACGACTGATCGTCGCCGCCGCCGCTCACACTTTGTCACACGGTGCTTCCCGGCCGACCAGCCCAAATACGCTGTGCTAAGTCAAGTCATCTACATCAACTTGCAACGTGGGAAATACAAAAATTAAGTGAACATAACGGACAAATTTGATACTAAGAGATGAAAATTTGCTAATCTCACACACCAGAGGATATTCCTCTTGCACTATGTATTCAATAATTTATTGCCACGTGGCTTTTTATTTCATATTTATGTGATTGACAACTCTGCAGACTAGTTAAATTAAATTATTACCTTTTAACTTGTGTAGTCATACTGATTCGGATCCTGGACGCAGAATGAATATTGCAACCTAGGAGTGTGACACGAAATGTTCTGCTGCGGTACACTGATTGGGCCCTTGATTCATTGCGCGGTTCATGCATAACTTACGAATAAAAACTTAAAAAGATATTTTAAAGAAAAAAAACCGTAAAAGATAATAAAAAAGCTTGTTTTTAAGGGGGATCCGTCCCCGCCATCTTGAATTTTCGCCTTTAATTGCATTACATATTATGTATTTTATTTTGGGCGTCGACAAAGCGTAGGGCATTAAATTGCGCATGTTCTAAAACATGTATTGCTAGACTGCTGTTGCCAGGACCATTTCTGTAACCGAAAGTAAGAAAAGATTATTTATTTCTTGCCTGCAACCACTAGTCAAAAAATAATAAATTCTATAGATATGCAATAGTTTGATTAAGATTAAGGAGCAATTATTTATGCCATGCCACGCAAAAAATTTCATTAAACGTTCTTAAATGGAACATAAGGCGTAAATTGTGAAAATCCAAGATGGCACGGACTGATCCCCCCCTAAGTAGTGAGTACTACGGACAACCAATAAAGTGACAGAGAGGTGGTGAAAAACCGTGGTCGTGATCAGTACACACGCGCTTGGATAGTCCAAAATAAAGAGCGTTTGAAATGTTTGTATTTAACTAAATAAAACCTATCATCAGTAGCGTTCACGGTAATTTGGGCCCTTTTGAAATCAACCTGTGAAATATGTCACTGCCCCTAGCACTTTAACAGCCACACTGACTAAACTGCGCCCACTTAGTTGGCAAAGACGGCGAGAAAATGGATCTATGTCTTAATTCAAGTGTTAGGTAAAAATTTGTGAATAATGAAATAATTTCTTTTGCTTTCTGTTTATAATGCATATAAGTAAGTGTAAGAATCAGCACATTTGTGTAAAGTATATTTTCTTTTCTAATAATTACACAGTTTCAATTGGCCGACGCATAAATAAAGTGTGATCTTTGAATGAATAGTGCAATGGGGGTGAATGACTAGATGGAGATTTTTGATACGCCATTGCGATGCAGATGTCTGTCATTGAAAAACAAGACTGAACCCGAAACACAATTGAATAAGACGAGTAAACTATTGACGAGAAAATAAATACAGTGGCTCACATTAATATTAGGCCACCTGTGATTATCGCAGTATATACAGTGGTGAACAAAAGTATTCGCTCTCTTGCATTTACAATAATAAAGTGTAGAATATCCTATAGATAAACATTTATATTACAACAGATGAAAGAATGAGCGTTTTCCTACGTATCTACGTCCAACAGTTCCAGAATCAAAGAGCAATCATGCTAAATTATCAAATTATGACTTTACTGTGTTATTAAATGAAAATTTAGTCGTACTTTGTAGTCGCTACACTGTAATAGGAAGACTATCTTGTGAGGGGAAAGCAAATTTTTAGTGACTTTGAGATAGATTTTTTTTCCTCTTTAACATTTTAGCTTGGCACTGCGCTTATTTTACAATAAGCTGATATTTTCCGTTACTCAATCTAACAAGACCTTTTTTTCCTCTGCAGTAAATAATTTTTGTTGCTTATTTTCGTGAAAGTAGTAACTGGACTTTTAACTATTCACCAACTTAATTTACAATCAACATTCGCCGTTGAAGCCATCGGGGTGGTTTTGTCGCCAAATCGAATTATAAATCTTGATTTTCTCAGAGAAGAATAAGTCGCAGCGAAACACGTAACACTTTATCTGGATAAAAATCATAGTTAAACTTTTTATCTCGATCAAATTATCTCTCAGCGTAGCCCCTGTAGGAACAAGACAAAACTTTGCGCTGTTTATTCCCGCAAGCAATTTGTACGTCGCACATAACTATTAAACGTAAACTTAATTTAATTGTAATTTTATGTAAAATTTTGTTAAATTTCTGCAAGTGCAAAATGTGGATGGATGTAACAGTCCCTAGTTTGAAGAAAAATGTGATACATTTTGAAACATATAAAGGCTATACATAGGTACATATATATGTCGCAGTTGCTGGCTGAGAGCACTGCCTTTCTTGTGGTAATGTCATAGCTGACAAACTCCACTTATTCCACGTGTCAGAACAATTAAGGCGAAGGAATACGTCAGCAAAACATCAACACTGCTGCTGCCCTTATGTCATTGATGAGACATGCTCCCTAAGTTATAGGCGGTTTTGCCAAGGGCCTGATCACTTTATTCATGCTTCCGTCAAGTGAAATTGCAAAATTTTAACAAAAATAAATCAATTTGCTTTATTTTACATTAATATACGCTAAAAATTCAGAAGATAGGAGAAACTGTTTCATAGTTAATAAATATTTACCTAACACTTTCAAATTGAACGTTAATACACACAACTACTTACCCTCTTTCGTTGCCAACTTTACTAGGCGAATGCGGTCACTGCGCGCATAAAAAAATATGGACGTAGGGACAGTGAAATTTCTCAAAGGTTGATTTTAAAAGTGTTCAGTTAACCATGAACAGCCTATACAGGATTTACCACGGCTCCAACAAAGAATCGCAGAGACAATCACAACTAATACACTGAAGAGCCAAAAAAACTGATACACCTGCCCAATATCGTGAAGGGGCCCACGCGAGCACGCAGAAGTGCCGCAAGACGACGTGGCATGGACTCGACTAATGTCTGAAGGTATGCAGGAGGCACTGAAATCTGCGCCAATTTGAGAAAGGGTTGCACGTCTGTCACGTTTAATGAGTCTCGTCAGTAGTCGTTTGTCCTGTTCGTTCACGATCTTTTTCCGGCCGCAGCGATGTCGAAGATTTGATGTTCTACCGGATTCCCGATATTCACAGTACACTCGTGAAATGGTCGTACGCGAAAATCCAAATTTTATCTCTACCTCGGAGATGCTATGTCCCATCTCTCGTGCACCGACTATAACACCACGTTCAAACTCACTTAAATCTTGATAACCTGCCATTGTAGCAGCAGTAACCGATCTAGCAACTTTGCCAGACGCTTGTTGTCTTTTATAGACGCTGCCGACCGCATCGCGTTACTCTGATTGGTTCTATACCTCTATTATCTGCATATGCACGCCTATACCAGTTTTTTTTTTTTTAGCTCTCCAGTGTATATCTGACAGTTCTATACTACATTATACACTTACACAATATGTAATGAGTTAAGCGATACTGAGATTAACAAACGACATTCAGCATGCGCAAGATTGCTTGAAGTGTTATCGACACTCCCGCAGCATGGTAAACTTTTTTTTCTCCGATGAATGTGTAATTTACTGGAGTGCATGTGCTAGGAATGTTTATTTCTGGAGCAAGGACAATCTCCATTGTTACGAGGAGCTAGAGCATAACCCCCCACGCGTGATGGTTTGGGCGGCTATGTCCGCCAAGCAATTGATACATCTCTATTTCTTTGATTGCTCTGTCAATCAACACTCCTATCTCATCATGTTAAGGTCGTGTTTTGTTCCAGAGCTCCAGAAATTGGATGTGCAAGCAGATTGCTTTTCAACATGATGGAGCATCGCCCCACTATGCCATCACTGTCCGGGAATACGCAAAAGAAGTGTTTCGTGACAGGTGGGTAGGTGACAGGTGGGTAGGACGAGAATCAGAACATCTTCCAGTGCCTCTGGATTGGCTTCCCAGAAGCCCCGATCTCTCGACATGTTACAATGCTCTGTGGGGTATTATTATCAAGCAAATATCCCAGCAACGATATCAAACAACCGACCAATTGATAGAAGCTGTAACGACTACCTTTACAATAATCGACAGAGCTATGCTTCGTAAAATATTGCATGGTACCGCATCATTCTCTGTGCCACGAAAATGGCTGTGCTCATACTGACCTTCTGGCGACAGAGAGTCCATCAAATCTGATTATTGGGATACCTTATTATGTATTAGATTATATTGCGTTCTTTCTGGTTATGTATGGATGACGAGACATTTTCGGGGAATGACGAGACATGTGGACCACCCATATATATACTATTATAGTCAAACAGGATGAACACCAAATCCAAATCAAACTACTGACCTTGCGATGTTGCAACAAGCTGAACTGGAATCGTATTGCAGAAATTTCGTCTGCGAAAGCAAGACGGGTGATAATATCGACCCCTTTTAAAGTAGGACATGTTTATATTATTACTGTAATAGAGGCGAAACCGCCTATAAAAGAGAAGTGAATTCCTTCTCGCGACCTCGTGGAAAGGTGCTACAGAACATGGGGAGAATTCTCAACCGCATGAAAATAATTTCATGCAAACATGCTATTTAGTTGTTTCCTCTACTGAAGAAGCGTACGATAGAATAAAAAAGGGATGAAACCAAAATGTGATGTTTGACCATAATGTACGTGACAGATAATGTTTCATATCGCAATATGTGAGGGAGGGTGCTTGACAAAGGAAATTACTTTCCTTGGACACCCCAAGGTTTTCAACGAAAATCACTATGTTCTCCCTAACATGACAGTGACTATAGCTTGGGGGACATGGTACATCAGGGCCGTAATTTACAGCGCCCGTTCACGTAGATATTATGCATGTTGGTGGCACGGCAACTAGGGAACGCTAAATGCGATAATGGCACGCCCAACAAATGCATCTTCGCTCACAACGTAAGGTAATTAGCAGGTGAGCAATTTTGGCGCACAAAAAGAACGATGGGCACATGAAGCGGTGCAACTTGTAATGGCAACCACAAGGAGGCCACAGGCCCAGGTGCAGGTGTCAAGACACCTGACCTCGATGTAGCTGCCGCCACCTCGCTGCGCCACCGTGTTGTTGCTGTTCATTACGACGCGATAACTGACGGCTGAATGGCCAAACCAGCCCGCCGCGTCGTGAGAGCAGCATTTTAACGCACCGCTGTTAACTGCAAGCGACGTCACTTGCTCACGGAGCACACGCGCTGTGGAGCCTCCTGCTGTCCAAGATTGCTCCAAAAAATCCCAGCAAGGAATGTGTATACAGTCTAACACACACTGGGCTTCTGTTAAGATTTGCTACCAATAAGACACGCACAGTTGTTATGATTATTAAGTCTGGGAGTAAATCACCACAAAGGACAATCAATAATAAAGTACTGTTGACTTTCCACAGACTACTGAGCGGAAAACACACACACACACACACACACACACACACACACACACACACCCCCTCACTTTAAATTCACACGGGAATATTGGTGAAATAAGTTTATATGCTGTTCACGGTTATTTGAGCACTTTTGAAATCAACCTTTGAAAAATGTCACTACCCCTACCTGCGCATATTTTAACGGGCACATTGACTAGCATGCGCTCAGTAAAGTTCGCAACGACGTAGGGAAAGTAAAACACAGTTCCATGTCTTGCTTAACGTCGAATTATAAGTGTTTGGTGTAATTAGTGTCAACTGAAATTTTTTTTGTTTACTGTTTTTTTTAATTACACGTCAGTGTAAGAGATAGCAAATTTGTAGAATATGCACTATTATAATTATTTTACAGTTTCACTTGACCGAAGCACAAGTGATCAGGCCCATAGCAAATGCTAATTTCACATTTGGGGGAAGAATACACAATGTGCATACAACTAAATCTTAAGCAAGGTTTTCAAAAAATCTCCGTTTACCACGCATTGCGTATATCACTACCATTATTAGGAAAATATATTATTTTATATCACCTTCCTACTATCACATTTGGCATATTTAATAGTTAATTAGGCGAATTTATTTGTACTGTTATGTGTTACTGGTCTGCATCGCTTCCCTTGCCCAGTCCCGCTTCTGCGAGCGAAGAAGTGTGCGAAGGCAGGGTCATAACCTGAGAAGCGGGTGGCGATTTATAAAGGCGAGCCGCCGCGTGTAAGAGATCAGCCTTTCGGGAGTCACGGGCTCCTGACCTTCAGTGGATTGAATTTCTTTGGTTATCTTTTCAAGAATATTCTGGTCATTGTCCCAGCCTCTCTCAATATGTCTCGGGGTGCGGGGAATCTTCCAGATCTGGTCAGCGAGACTATACTTAAAGCCGCGACGGGCCTCCGAGCTTACAATCTAGAGTTTATAGAGTTTGGAGGATTGTGCGACCTTAAGCGCCAGGTGTGCGAAAAAAGCGAAGCGACGAGCCAGCAGACGACGTATAGTGTTCCAAAAGCAACCTTTAGTGGCTCATATGTAATTTTTTAGACTTTCCTAAAATTCCAAACCATTTCCCTAGTTATGTGGCCATATGTTTGAACAGACATAAGTCAAAACTGGTGTATTTGACGGGCGAGGGTCGCCTGTTGCGACTTGCAATGTCACGCACCGAGCGCGAAGAAACAATAGGCTCAGTTACGTCTTCTTACTATCGTTAATTTTGCAAGTCTTTGGGCGTTTTTCGTCGAAGTGTTTTGTTTTACCATTGCTGATGGTCCTTCAGGTAAGAGTACCAATATTATTTATTTAGAGTCATTAATGTCACGTTTAACATAATAATACCAAATTATTATTACATACAAAAGAATTGATTGATTCACGAGATTTCCAATTTCACTAGAGCAATGACAAAAAAAGGACAGTTTGTTTTATTGCAAATGTTTGTAATTATTGTGTCATATTTAACTACCTTTCTAATGAGTCTACTTTCAAGGTGCGTTGAGTTGCGGTAGTATTATTTGTATGCATGTTTGTGGACAGATGTCGATCACGGAGCAACACGCATGCAGCTGTTTGAGCTTCTTTCAAACAACAGACTTCTCTCTGGGGCAAACACACTAAAAGTAAGGAAGCGTATGATTGACTATATCGTCTCTAGGACGCCAGATATTCTAGAACGCGATTGCGAACAATTTTCTCGCCCGTTGGAAGGCAAGCGGTCGAAATAAGAAGAGCTTTTTCTCACAAAATGAAAAATGGCTTGAGAAAGACGCATGCACGTTTGCCACATTCCAGTACGATGCTCAGGAGCAACATGCAACATAGACACTTGTTCGACCTACACGTCGAGAATTTAACACGCTGAGCAAATCATCAAAGAAGAGGCGCGCAATGAATTTGGCTATTAATCACTGTCCAGAAGAATTATCGTTTGCAGCCCAAACAAGTTGCATAAAACAAGGCAAGAGGAATGTGACGACGGCTATAAAACAAACTACATATTATAGTCCTAGTTCATTACCTGCAATCAAGACAAAGTCAAAGGAAAAGAGTGCACGCCGTGCATTACAAAAGAAGCTTTGGCGTTTAAAATGAAAGGAAAATTGACTGTTTATCAATAAAACCAAATCAGAAAAGAAGCGCAGGAAAACAACTGCAACATGTATCCCTAGAACAACAGTATTAAAAAAAAATGTTATTCTGGAGACATAACATTACTGAGACAGTGGGCGAAGTTAAGCTCTTTCCAGCGACTGGTGAAGGTGCAAGAATGAAGTAAGAACTCGCGTTGTAAATGAAAACAAAAATTCACTGTTCGAAATAAAATACAAGCGAGGTTTTGACGGAAGTAGTGGTCACTCCACTTATAAACAAAAATATGTATATAATAAAGATTCTACAAATTCAGACATGCTGTTGACGTCAATTGTGCCAAATGATCGCAAAAACAAAAAACACCGAGAACATAATATGGCAGAACCCTCGCCCCTCATCTACATGCTTTTGCATTCCCATTAGGTTTCAGTTCATCAAGGAGAGCCAAAATGTAATCAAAAAATAGTGATAACATCGAAAATTAGATTTTGAGATTGTCAGCCACAAGCTTTAATATCGATGGAAAGGTGTGGCTAATGCTTTGGCAAATCTGCTATATTTGTCAAGCAAACACCAAACCAGATTTACGATATAGATGCTGTTATAAAAAGACAGTGCAACACGAATACGTTTACGTAAGGATTGTTCACTTCTAATGCGCATATCAGGTTTTTTGATTGTGTACTGCATATCTCGTTCATATTCGGTATGAAAACGTGGCGAGTACAAGCAAGTGATAGAGCTAACGTGGAGGAAAAGAAACGTAACTGTACCGACAAATTTCGGCAGAAAACCTGTCTCCTCATTGATGTCGTCAAGCAACGCTCTGGAAACACTAACAATGGAAATACGGCTAGATGATTTTTCGAGAACCCAAAAGTCGGAGCGGAAATCACGGGTGTTTAATAGAGCTAAACACCAGATTTTCAGTAATTTTCAAACTCTATTTTGTGGCTACAAGCTTCGCACAGAGTCATTCAAGCAATATGCTCCAGACACTGCTATGCTAGAATATTCGTCGACAAATATCCATAGTACAAGATGCCCGCAAGTGAAGATAAGATATTAATTCACGGTGCTGACATCATGGATTGTGTTGCTTCCGTAAGAGCATTTGAGCGAAGAGGCTTTGGAAGTAACAAGACACAAAGAATGCAAGTACTATCTTGAGCATAGCACGAGAAAAATATGGCGGAAACAAAATAACGAAGACCTATTGCACGCACTCCTAATATCTTCCATCGGGCCGCTACCGAAGAAAAAACGAACCCACCTAGCTGGTGAGGTTCTGAATCTGTTTAGAGTGATTATTAACATCGCTAATAAGTTCAATTATCAGTACTAGTACTGAAGTAACGCGGAAAAAATGGCCATGCCCTTCCCAAAACGCACAAAAACCAAAGGTTCAGTAAAGTTTTTTGTCAGCAGGAAGGGTGTGCGATGTAGCCAAACTCCTGTTGTGGTCGTCCTTCCACCCCCTGGCATGTCTTTGTGTGAAATGTATAACCGTTAAGTCGCAGGATCTTCACCGATGCACAACATAAAAAGTATTCGTTTTATGCACCCTCTGAAACCAGTTTTGTGTACCACGAGGCGAGATACTTGTGAACCTGAGACCCGTCGCTCTTTGTCCTCTCCTTAGAGACCTACAGGAGTAAGCTTCAATATGACATGAAAAGAAATTCTTTCGCCTCCTGCTGGCAAACAAATACGCTTAGGATAGCTGGAAGAGAGGACATCGCAAGGTCATCTGAAGAACGGTATGTAGTTCAGTTCAATCTGCAAGAGAGAAACTTGGACCTGTCCAGGGAAAAATGGAACATGAAGCTCGTGGACCTGAGAAAATGATACCAATGTGTTTTCCAGCACCACTTCGTTATAAAATGCAAAGGAGCAAATTAGCACGACATACTAATTTATGCTTACATTAGACGGCGCCTATCGTCCCCAATATTTTCTACAGTATTAGCTAATACTGATTGAAAAGTTTTTAAGCTATGTTATTAATAAATACCTAATCATATCAAATTTAGTTATCTACGCGAAGTATAATTTTCAAAAAGTTAGCCTGCGTTCTTTACAAAAACAAATTGTGTAGGTTTATTTGTCGATAACACGGCAGTGTAATATTTTCATAACTCCTGTCTCCTACATTTAGTGAGCAGTTACAAATATCCCCATACGACATCAGTAAGCATAATCACTGAATCTATATTATGATTTACAAATTTACGACTATAGCGATTCTTACTCTGAGCACGTAATTACACCAAAAGTTATGTTTTAATCTGAAACATTTGCAACCTAGTTTCGTTCTTTTACGAACTACGGTGGTTTCATGAATGTAAATACAGTTGGATACATTTGTTTATGAATTTCCGTACTATTACATTTTTTGCAAACTCTTTTATTAGAAACGCAAACCGAAAAATTATTAACTTCTGCAGCAAAATAAACTACAAATTACCTTCAAACCAAATTTGAATAAATGATCGTTGTACTCAATGAACTAACCTTGCAGAAGAAGTCTGAAATATTTATCTAACACACAACCACAAAATTTCTAGAAAACGCAAATTACAACAGCGAATTTAAATAATTTGGGTGTTCGTAAATGGCACAAAGGAAACAAGAGAAAGGTGGAACAGAGCAGAGCTGCAAAATGGAAACAATAGCAGGAAATGTGGCCATTTAAGAGAGATCATTTCGCTGTATTCATATGCCCGGGCAACAGTTTTCCACAGAACTCGATAGTTTAGTACACCAATTGGAAAGAAATACAGCCACGTTAACGCTTTCAATTTATATTGGTATGGAAATTTTGTCAAGAGGCGGTATTGGAAGTAGCTTGGTAAAGGAGGAAGTGACAGATTTCGCTTTCTTCTAGTTAAAATTTAAAATTTTATAACGGCACACTGTCTTGAAAGGTTTTTAGTTAGCTAGTGACTCAACTTGCATGCGTGTACGTGATTTTCCAGTTGCACTGTAGCATTGTGGTGTGGTTTGAAGACACGAACGTACGCAACGGTTACTTTCATGGTTTTTCACGGTAGATAGCCGGAGCAATTCAATTTCCCCCAAGTATTAGAGCAATGTTACATCATTCACTTGATGACATTTCACGCCCTGTCTGTAACAGCTGTATGCAAACGACGAACAAGTACATGAGAGCCGTCGATGGCGATGTTCACAAACACGAAATACACCTGTTAGTGACTATTAAAGAGAAAACTTAAAGCCTAGTTCTACCGATATAATCTTGGATTGAACAAATAATTCTTAGAGCTGAAAAACTAATTTGTTTCTTACCGAAGAAAAAACTGAATATGGTTATTTAAGCGAGTTCTTAATGTTGTACCTTTTACTAGAGTTCGATGCTTTCCGTTTCGCGTGACGTCATGTACGTAGCGTACCAAACTTTTTAATATATCGCCTTCAACTTTGCAGGGTTGGAAACTTAATTAAATGTAGATGCATTTGACCTGTAGCGATTTGTGAACAGTAGGTAATTATTTACAGATTGGCGACGAAGTCAACTTTTACACAACGAGCTAGCGTCCCGGCGAACGTAGTGGGGCTAGCCTCTGCTTCCAGAGGAAAGGTGGAGTCGCTCCGTATGTTTGGACAATATCGAATCACGGACTAATAATAGACGACGCAGGCGGATGGCTTGCACACTTCCTGGCGAAACTGAAACTGCTGCAACATTAGACCGCGGTCGGCGCAGCGGCACTTGCTGCTGCTGTGCGCTATGCTCGGTGGCCTCGCTGGTCGGAGCTGACGACCACATTCATTTTGCGAGCGAAACATTCCTTACGCTACTTCACAGTTTATACTGTTTACTGCAAAAGGAACCTCCAAGTACAAATCTTCTCGCATAAATTCAGAGGATTTTCAGTTATGTTGGTAACGTTCGCCCATCGGCCCATTCTCCAGATTTTATTTTCTTAAAATTATCACTTTGCTTTGGATCCCATCAACAGCATATTTTCAATGCAGCTTTTAATATTCAATAAACTGCAGGATACTGTCTGCGTTATCCAAATCGGTCATGCTGTTCACGGTGACAGTACTTTTACGATATTATTCAGTTTTGTGTGCCCTGTGAGTGCGGATCAACATGTTCTGGTCATAGACTAAATATGAGGTATACCGATTATTAGTCTTCTGCGCATGTACCCAACACTGACCTACCTCAATTCAAAGCGACTGTCAAAGTCACACGGTCAACAGTGGTGAATAAGTTTGTTTATAGGACAATTTTCAAAAGACAGGCACTTTTATATCACCAATTTGAATGTAATCAAATTGAATTACTAATTAGTAAGAGGAAGTATACATAGATCACAAAGTACTTTTTTATTTATCGGAGTTTTACCCACCTCAAAGCCAATCCATGACGTTTTTTCTAGTCGTGTTGGCAGAAAAGCAGTTCAATGTTGGGGCACAAAGATTGGTTGTGCGCAGCCAGCGAGATATCATTAGTGTCGCAACATGCGCTATTTGTAGCAGTGCTGTGAACGGTTCTTTACTAAGCGGACTTAAACGACTTCGGGTGGATCGGACCGCACCACTAACATTGAGATAAAAAAAATGGTAATGTTCGCTGTCTCTTTTCCGACCCAGGAAGAATGCAGCAGAGGGCGAGTGTCATAACGCACGATTCCCTGCCACCACATTGCACATAAAGTTCAAGTTAACAGTGTTGTGCAGGACTACATTTACTCGCCATTTCAAAGTGAGTGCTAAAAGTCTCCTTCGGACCCGGACTCGTCTACAGAAAATTTACACTGAACACTTGTCTATGTTATTGTCATTACTGTTGGCTCCTAAATTGACGATAAGTTAAACGTGCCTGGGCATGGCCATGGCCATGTTAATGAGAGATGAAAGTCTTCATTAAATAAAATAACTAAATATAATTTTCAAATTTATTTACAAACAATTTACACAATTTCTTTTACCATGTACTATCTACCATTCACTTTATTACAATCCTCAGTGCAAACTAAAAAAAACTGTTACCGAATATCTAATTAAATAATTAATTTAATTAATTACAGAAGACTGAACGAAACAGAGAAGACAGTACAGACGAACACAGAAGACGGGAACAGCTCCCGTCTTCAGGCATACAAACCACTGTCTTCGTCTGACTGTCTTAACTGTTTCGTTCAGTCTTTGTACCAATCTCTGTTTTTTCAGCAAACACTTTTTCGTCTGCGCTGTCTTCATTGTATTGTCAATATTTATTAATTTTGTTGATCATGTTTGCGTCGTGGTCTAGCCCACTTGTTGCGTTCCGACTTATTTCCTTGTTCAGAATTTAATATCTACTGACGAAAGCCTTGCGGAAACGATTCTTTCAACATAGATATTAGACACCGCCTGTTGTCCAAAAACATTTGCAGCCGAACACACGCTTCCTGCGGCCACAGTCCTGGGCCTAGCTAGGTTCTTAAAGGGATGAAGGCCTTAATTAAATAAAAGGGTTAATAATAATTTTCTCATTTATTTATAAACAATCCAAAAGAACTCTAGACAATAACTTGACAGTTAATAACTATCACTTGCTATTTACAACTATTTTTACATAATAGTCCGTTACCTCGCAGAAATTTACAACCACCTAAAACCAGTCTTTATAAACAGTTTTCTTACACCTACTGAATTACGGTACTATTAAAATTATATATTTTATATTAACAGTTCAAGTCTGTATCACTCATCCATTCATTCCCACCTTGTTTCAGTTCAGATAACACCATTCTTTACTGTCCGGGATATTCTGGAGCTCCCCGAGTGATCCCGTACACAACTGCACTCTTATCTACTCATCAAGCAACTAGCCCTCCGCAGTACCCTCGCAATCCCGTCAAACCCTGCGCAAGTACTCGTCTGCTGCAGTCGCCTTCACCTCCGTCATCGGTCCTCTTTTTCGCTTCGCCAGATGGTTATCACAAAAACTGCTGACCCTCCAGCTGTGGTGGTATTTATAGTGGCGGACGCGCTGGTCCAGAAACTGCATGTGTCGGGTTACGCCAAGGAAGGAGATTACCATAATGTTCATACAATAGCTGCCGTCACCGTAGACTTCTCCTGAAGGGATTATTAGGGGGGGGGGACCTAGGTCCCGGTAGCTGTCAATCATTCAGCCCGCCAGGCGACGTAACAGCCGTCGGGTGGTATCTCATCTCTTCACCCAGTGCGGCGGACGGCCGCTCGCGCCCTGCACCGCACCTAACACTACTACTACAGCCTGTTCACGGTTAATTGAGCATTTTTTGAAAGCAATGCTTACGATCTACTTTTCTTTTGATTTTGTATATTTCTGCCATATGCAAAATTAAGATTGCTATGAGCCTGATCGCTTTACTCACGCGCCCTCGAAGTGAAAACATGGAATTGTTCCGACTATAAATGTGTTACTAATTTGCAAATTAGTTCTCTAGTGTGTATAAAACAAACAATAACGTAATTGACAATAAATTAAAATATTACATCAACAAAACAATTAGAACAATTTTTTTTTTATTCTCAGCCAACTGGGAGCCTGTGTGTCATCTTGTACTGCAGCACTTACTGTATGCAATGCGGGGTAATTATTTTCAAAAGGGCTCACTTTACCATAAAATCTTTACTCTGAAAATTTAAGCATATGTCACAGTGTTAATGAAAGCAAGGCAATAACAAACACATGTTGTAGCAAGTTGGCACTGTGGAGGCGGCGTCTGCACCATCACGCGTTATTTGGCGTGACGAAAATGGTGTACGCAAATATTAAGGAAAATAAAAAAACTTGCGTTGGTCAACAAATTTTTACAACATAACTACTGACCATGATCGTCTTACACATAAATGCAATTACTGCAGTGACACGAGACCACAGAACCAAGTAGGACGTGTCCGTAACGCAAGTTACAGCTGAGCGCCATGCCCAGTCGGTCATCGGGACAGCCTGCACGCAAC
Organism: Clitarchus hookeri; assembly: GCA_002778355.1. Classification (NCBI taxonomy): domain Eukaryota; kingdom Metazoa; phylum Arthropoda; class Insecta; order Phasmatodea; family Phasmatidae; genus Clitarchus; species Clitarchus hookeri. The sequence continues at coordinate 271,654 of NQII01000981.1, read as the reverse complement.
TAGACTTAACGTCGGGAATACGGTTCCAGGCGACGACTGTAGTTACTTGTGGAGACTTGCCAAGTTTTCGACACGGGCTATGAGCACTCCCGCTGCATTTCTGCAGTCCACAGCAACGACGATATACCCGAAAGACTGGCAGAAAAATGCCGAGTTTCTGTTTTTACATACAACCTACGACTAATGCTGTAATCTATGAATTTACAAATGAAATAGGTTTTCCAGCAGTCACCATAGTGGCAAAATATTGCACTTCGCAATAAATTCAAGCAGGAGTTCGTAACATTTGTTAAAGAAAAAGTAATGTGCAACTCACATTTAAATACAACATATGATAAAAAGTTCAGTTAATAAGTATAACGTAAACCATTCTCTAAGCCCTAAAACATCAGTTAATTTTCTTTTTTCTCTCTCTCTCTCTCTCTCTCTCTCTTTCTCTCTCTTATTTCACTCAAACCAGTTTGTATAATAACTTTAAAGAGATTTTTTTTTTTGCTTTCACGATAAATACGTATAGCAATTTGCAATTTCTTTAAAAGTAATGATTTACGCTTCGTTAACACTATTTTAAGAATAATGAGAGCTACAAGAAAACTTTAGGAACAGTACAATTTTTACAACTGTTTAAATGTTATGACTTACAAACTACTATCAGTTATTTCTATATGTATTGCTTTCGTCAAATTTCTAAAGTAAAATGTAACGCTATTTACGAGTTCACAAAAGCATCCCATAAAAAAACTGTTACTTGCATAGATATTTAAATAACTATTTTAAACACTACGTGGAAACTAATTGGCCCATTCAAGTTGCATGCGGCTTTAGCAAGAGTCGACCTACCGGCATAGCAGCAGGCCCCAGTAACTCGAATAGTAAAAACGAATCCTTACCGAAGATATCAGAAGTTGAGCTCCAACGGTTATACAACTTCAGGATTCAAAAACTATTGCATATTTAAATAGAATATACTGTATACTGCCTGCGCACTTAGTAGACATACACGTACAATAAACAATGATGTAATATGTCTGTTTATATATTGTAGAAACACATTCTTGGTTACACATTTACATTTTGATAGTCGTAACACAATATTATTAGTCTATGTGGCGTTCATGTCTGTTATTTCATACCAAGTTTATTTTCATTAAGTTCATAATTATGAGTTTTACTGTCTCGAAAGCATTTGTAGTGTTAAATAACTATGGACAATGATGCAAAAAATAATTTAGCCCAGAAAATACTATGTTATTGAAGATTAATGTTAATAAATATCCTCTGTAAAAACTGTTTCCCAACGAGTGGGAGGTGTTGCAACATAGCATAATGATATTGTCAGGCCAACGGACGTATGCTTAGAGTGCGATAAAGACCAAAGTATACACCCACCCTCTCACATGACTCCTCGAGGGCTCGAAATGAGAGAGTGTGATGCACCCTGCTCGAAACATCCACAAAATATTGACCCAATAAATCTGCTATGTTTATCCCATCTGCAACAATACTGTTATTACTGCTATTCACTCGAATGGAGTGGATTGGAAAGAATTGGGCGGTTCATAACATATAGACTTGAGAGCCATACTATTCACTCGAAGAAAGGGAACCTGTGTACTGGGAGATTGTCCGCACAGCTTCCGAACATTGTCCCAGATAAATTAACTTGTAGCATGTACTGTGAGCGACGAAATGAAGTCTCTACAGGATTTCCGCCAGCTGTCTTTGATGAAACATCGCGCCCGAGCGACACAGAAGAGCTCTAGGTTAGCTTGAGTATTGTGAGCACTGAAACGTCTGAGCGCATGTCGTCGAACACGGACAGCATCCCTGCATTCGTCGCCACACCAAGGAACACGCACGCAACCACGCAGTGAAGATTAAGGGATGACAGCCTCCTCAGCTGACACGACGATAGAGTTGAATAATGCCACTGCCACGTTCACGTCAAGGGGAACCTCAGCGATGAACTGGAGGGAACACTGGAAATGAGCCCAGTCAGCTTTCTTAAGTACCCACAGAGGTGGTATGGGTAGGGCAACAAATGACACCCGATCCAATATGATTTGGTAATGGCCACTCCCACAGAGCTCTAAATAAACAGACCAATAAAAGTGAGTGACCAAAGCTACACTACCCTGGCCATCCCTGTGGTTAGAACCCCATATCTGATTGTCAGCATAGAAGTCGGCCAACCATAAATGGAGGAGGAAGCTGAGATGAAAACCCCTCGAAGTCAGCTAAACTGACAAGCTGCTACAAGTAATGATAAACACACTGAGGAAATCCCTGACTGCCACTGCTTGCAGAACAGTGCAAAGGGCAACAGCTTCGTGCTAGACAGAATACTTCACCATAAGACAGGCAGAGCCACAGGCATGGGCCATAAACATGTTATCCAGGTTTTAAAACATGTGTCTTCGAAGGGAGGCCATATTAGTGGGAAGAACGTGAGTTTCCTAAAGGCAAATGACTATAGAGGTGAGGGACACTAGGAGCCATTTCAGTCCTTCAAGATTATGAAAGTAACCTCGGCAGTTCCAATGTATGAGGGACATGATAAGTTATGGAAAGAAGTGTGCGGGAACAATTACTTCAATTTCCCCCTATGTCTTTTCATCACTGGCCTGTGTGACAGATTTACTTGCAAGAAGGGATGTTAATGACGGAGTCTTCAGTTTGTAGACTTTTTCGCAGCAGCTTGCTGCCGACATTTGCTAACAACAGTTGGCTTTGAAAGCTTTTTTTAGCTGACCCACCCTGTGTGCAGACTGTCGTGGTTCGGGTTCCAGAACTCGCTGTGGCTTTGATGCACTTAGAGACACTTCTGTTTGGGTAGCCACATCGGCTGTCTGAGTGCATTCATCCTTTACTGCTGGTCGAGCAATTGATTAACACTGCGGACAACAGCAGACTTTGGGCACTGTAGAGCATGGAATTGTTTTCGTGACTCGACAACGGTAACCTTGTAGGTGGCCTGGATTAACTGAACATCTTGTGCCTCCTGGTAAATAGGGCACTCCTTCGACCATAGAGGGTCTCCTTTGCTGCAGTTCATACACCTCAGAAGTATGTTGCACGAAGGGGTATCAGGATGCAGTGAGTCAGCACACTTCGGACAAGCTGGTGGATTCCGACATTTCGCAAATGAATGGCCAAACTGTTGCCAGTTGTAGCAACATAGAGGCGAAGGGATAAATTGCTTAACATGGACATTCAAGACTATGATAATTGAGGGAAGGTCATGCATACCGAAAGTCATGAGGGTAGCTGTAGGTGACTTAACACCTTCAGTTGCCTTCAGCACATGGCGAACATCAATGACATAACGAGTTTCCAGTTCACATCCAGACCTCCCTTCCCAGGACATCAATAAGATCGGGACACCAGATGATGCCCTCGCTGGAGTTGAGTGACAAATGGGACTTTACCTCGACAAGGAACTTTGCATTTGCTCCACTGAAAGTGCAACTGGGCAGCATCCACATCTTGACCAGAAGCTCGTGCTTTTCACTGATCTTACAGTCGGCAACCAGACCACCAGCTGCTCCATCAATAATGCTTTGTAATTCGAAAGGTGACACCTTTTCTAAACCTAGGGTAACCAAAAAATGTGGCGTAGGTAATTTACCAGCAGTAGACTGACACACTACAGAATAACAATCCGAATCATTATCAGTATCGTCGCCACCCTTTTGTGAAGTGCTTTTAGATGCCATGTTGGAGGCCCCCCATACTAAGAATCGTCAACCTCAGCCTGCCATTCGGAGTGGAAAATAAAAGCAGCCAGAAATTAAAAAATACCTCATGGGCTGTACCGTTTGGAGGGGGGTCAACCTTCCACATACCCAAGTAGTACATAAAACCAGCTACCCTTCACCACTATTCACTGCAAATTACTGCCACAGTAGCACACAGAAGTGTACACCAGGGCAAACCAGGGGCAAAATCGTGCATCCTGAGCGACGATGGTGTAAAGAGGGAAGGTGGAACTGAACCTGGTGAGGTGGATAAACAAAGATGATAAAATAGAATAATATGAAGAAAGAATCATGAGATGATGGTCCGAACAAATTTCAGATCCCGACCGTGTCCCGATTAGTCGCCTTTTATGATATGCACGGGTCGACTGTGAGCTATTCTNGGGGGGGGGGGGAGAGAAATTAAAGAGCTGACAATTATTTTTCTTTCTTTCCGGATGCATGGTAAGTCAAATTTAGTCTAACCATGTTCATATAACAGAAGAAACCCGTAGTAACCAAATCCCAATCCAAGAAGTGATTTATTTAAAAAAAAAAAAAGTACCAGGCTCTTGGCTTTTTGTCGCACCTCTGTCGCTGGGTGACTGCACGTTTCGTTGGACACTTGCAACCACCATCATTCAAGCAACGAATGTCTACTCAACACAGAAAGCATCCTTATAAGGAGTCTTCAGCCAACTGGTTCGTCTTCTTCGGAAGTACAATACCAAAATTATATCCAAAATTATAAATATGGGACTCCAGCAGGTAGTTGGAATCGATGTGCACAGCAAGGTATTTGCCGATAATTTTCCGAACGGCAATCTTCAAATGTACACTGGGCAGTGTCTGTCATAGAAGTTTTTCACCAGTTGATACAGTTTCTTCATCACATATCGCTCACTATTCAGGATTTTCGCAGGTAAGTAAGGCAGCCGGCCGTTTCAAAGACGATTCACACTGAAGTTAACACAAGGCTCATTATGTTAACATTATGACTAAAATCGTAGATTACTTCACGCGTTTTGCCCATAACATTCCTCACTTGTTACAGCTGGTTTGATGCTGATCTGCACCCAAATACTTTCCTCATGTTCGGCATTTAAAAATCTTTTTCTTGTTTTATCATTCGTACACTAATGCTCATGCACAAACGAAATTAAAACGTTAACTTCTATTGCATTCGCATTAAATTCTCACTCAACTGATGCCTTAACACAATAGTTTGTCACGACTGAAGCTGAATATAGAAAACAATACCTAGTTTCTCAAATTTTATTGGACGTGTATTTGTTACATTTCCATTTAGTTGAAACCTGCTTCACATCCTGACCTCGAAACTCTAAATTTAATGCAAAAATACTGCTGGGCGATACATACCTAAATATACTGATTACACAAAGTTAACTGCAACCAGGTGTTCCACCTGGTGCAGGGTTCCGCCTGCGTGCAGCTGTTTTGCACGTTCGAGGCCTGAAACGCGCGAGTTCTAAGGCCGACTTTTATTCACTACTTGCCTCATACGCACAAGGTGCTCAACTGGTGTGCAGTCTTTCCACTTTCTGTCAGCGATTCGCCTGAAATTGTCTTTCAGCAGAGACCCTATATTTTTATGGTGCGCTAATACATATAAAATTACGATGCATGTCTAAAGATAAATCTAAAGTGTCTGAATAGAAAATTTAGCTACTAAAACTGATTGTAACGCCTTGTTTTAGCAATTTTTACGCCCAAAGTAATTGTTGAAAAGATAACTTGGAACTAGTCTTTGGTCACGAAAAGTTTCTTAAATGCTTTTTTGTGTTTAGGCACAAATACAAAATATCCCAACTCTTTTTAATCACCTGTTTTCTACCAAACCTCTGCAACCCACTTCAATCAGTTCACATAGCAAAGAATCCAGAATCTCATGAATAATATTATGTATAGCCAAACATAATCGGGTGGAGTAGTTCAAGTTACCCAAGGCCTGCACATCAATTCCAAGAGCAAGCGGGAAGGAGCACGGCTATAGGGCAAACAAGCACTGGAAGAAGCGTAATTGTTGAGAACTGGTCCAGGAATAGCCGGCGGGACGTGGCCATGTGGGTCAGCTGGTCTACCGCCTCACCTGGTGGCCCGCGCGTCTTCACGGAGGAAGGCATGTGGCCCACTTGCACCATCAACCGCGCCTGCTTGCCGGCACAACGCTCACCCACTTCCGAATACACACGCCTTACTGCTCAACCGTGACTCCCTCCACACGAACACACTCCTACGCCCCCCGTCCACCCCCAGCATCGTTAATATCCGTAATGTACTTTGTTTCGCGCACACTTACTTTATATCTCTGGTAAAGCATGGGCGCTAGTAAGCACCAATTAAATACACCACACAGTAGATAAGTACACTGAGACTAAATTACACAGTGGTTACTTTGATGTGGGCATACCAACACTTTAATTGGCCGCACCATGTTCTGGGACTGGCTACTGGGTGCTGCGAAAGGTTCCCCTTATTGGCTGGGCTGCCGGCTGGCAAGTAGGTTACCAGGCGTTGATTGGCTAACGGCGATTCAACATGTGCTGGCTAGTGAAGCCATGTTGCAGGAGTTCACGGAATAAGCGACTGTTTCACCTCTGTATTCTTACGTAATCTACAGCATCACGCCTATGTACGCACAGAAAATTTAAGCAGTCATCACTGAAGGGCTTTTTATTTGCAGGCGACTTTGGAGAAAAACATTAAATATTACACCTAAGAAACGCGTGATACGATTATGGAGAATTAACAGGTTGGTTCGCAGGTCAACATTGCGACCTCGATACGAAAGTTGACAACTGTTCATTTAAATAAAGCAGATAACATACGGACATTCGACCACCTATTGAACGACTTTCTACTTTTACATTGTGCACAACATTAATTTTTGTAAAAGAAACGTGCTATAACCAAAAAATTATTTTCAAGCACATTGTTAGAATATGGCAATGTAATAATTATTATTTGGTAACTTCAGTTTTAAGTTGTTGGCAACACTGTGTAGTGTTTTGTTTTCTAGTTGATAAATATATAACGGTCAACAGTGTTATATCAGTTTTGCTGTTAAAGTATAATAAAACATTTCGTTTATTAAAAGGCCTTTATTCATTAAACCTCAACAGGTTATGGGCCCAGACACATAGTTCTGCATAGAATCTGTGAAGGGGTAGAAATATCGGCGAAAATATTGGTGCCGGTTTTGGTGTAAGCCTAGTTTTTTTTTTACAAAACTATTTATTCTTATTTTTGAGCCATTACAGAATGTATGACTCCTTACTGTATCCTCAATTACGCACGATGGGTGATTAATAGGCACGACGTGAGGCAGTAACTACACCCGGCAATACGTCAGTTGGTACAGATACTCGACGCCTGGCGTTGTTCGGAGTACAATGACCAAGCAGAGGACGCACGAGGAAGCTCACATACTGGACTATGGGAGGAAGTGTAGTCACCATTATCAACAAACAACTCACAGTCCAGAAACACGGTTGCGTGCGCGCGCACTTATTGTGTAACAAAGCACATACTGGCGCCGTCATTGTAAACATTTGCTTTCTCGATAAGAGGTGTGTGGAGATATTGACCAGTGGATGGTGGAGGAGACAATCCGAACGAACAATGACTAGAAACAAAGACAAATACCTCCCTACAACAGAAAAAGGCGTCACTCAGTTCCGAAGGTTATGCCTATCTACACGCAAATATATTTCTGAATGGGGCTGCAGAAACACACACGTACGCGTCTACATATTATAATTCCAGATGGCCAAGTAACAAACGTAAAACGCGCACGTGGTATAAAACCGTATTTTAAGGGGCCCGCCTACCTGGAGCTTTTTTCTGTTTTGAGGCCGAGAAGCGCGGGAACTATACGGGCTCTACACTAGCATACGCTACAAGTGCGCCATCGCCACTACACGTAGGGCTCTGAACTGGCGTGCAATTTTTTCGTCGTACTGCGTGTACCTACGGGGCTTTGAGCGGGGACCCTATAATTTTATTGGTGGAAAGTCTATATATAGCAAGGTTCAGTGTATGTGCGTTAAGTACTTCTGTTTGTATAGAACGCTTATATTTAGAGATACAGCGCTTTGAAAAAGCCGTTTTTATGTTGGAGTGCTGTGAAATGGTATTTCTAATGTGCGTGACGTCTTGAAAGTAACCCGTAGGCATAGTCTGGAGTGTGCGTTATTTTCGTAGACTAGCACATTGGAGGCACGTTAAATAGTTTCGTAAAAACAACTGGATTTCAAACACTCTGCAACGCAGTTCGAGCGTTAGGCAGGTGGACCTCTTAACCTTACAAGGCATATGAGGTAGAATGTGCATGCCAGAGTAACCATTCCGGTGTCGTAAGAGTAAAGGGTGGTGGTTCTATTGGAACTGACAAAACCAAGAGCCTTCAACTAATGTTAGCACAATGTTAACAAAAAAAGTGCTTTAAAAGGGGTCTGCATACATACCAGGTACTTTAACTGAGCCACAGTGTTCGAAATACAAATTTCCCCACGGAACTATTATTCGTTCGCCCAAAGTGCTCTTCTACGAAAATAACACTCTTCAAACGAGGCCTGTTGAGTACTTTCAAGACATACCATTTCAGAGTACTCTAAGATGGCTACAAACTGCTTTTTCAAAGCACTGTATCTCAAAATATACTCGTCAGAAACATGAAAAAATACTCGAGGGCCCTGTATGGAACCTTGCCACTAACTTCTCACCAACAAAATAATGGGTAAGTTCTATAGCTACACGCAGCAGCACGAGACACTGCATGCCAGTTCAGAGCATTGCGCTTAGTGGCGAGGCGCACTTAATGCATGTAACAGTGTAACTCATCGGTCCCGTGCTACTCGATTTCAAACGAGGAAAATAGTTACAGGTGGGCGGGACCCCTTAATACACACAAGCATCAAAATAAAAATTTGTGACATAGCAACACGTAAGATTATAACTATCACCAAGTCATACGATACAATTTGATACAAATGCGCAACACAAGAGTTACGGCTTGGGAAAGTGAGAGGATACGTACCAGATACACAAAACTCTATCCATGATTCTCTAGTTAATTCCTTGCGTAATTAGGCGATTAGGATACTATAAACTTTTGATTGCTGAATTCTTTGACTAAACTAAAATCGGGCGCTCGTAGGCACTGTAACTGTTTAACTACAACTTTCAATATAGAAAATGAGAAAAATGTGAGTGTTTGTTGCCAAATTGCGGAAAATATATCGGGCGAAAATCCCAAAAGATACAGTACCAGAAAATCACTGCAAGATCACTGTCTGTAATTGAACGAAGTTGTTACATTTACACCTGTGTAACGATACTGTAACTCTTCCCAGTGGTATGCGCGTAGCCCAAATTTAGCAAATTTTTGTGTAAATGCCTAAAAAAAGGAGCAGTTGAAGTTAATAGTAAAAGTTTTTTGAGGCTGTTAAGGCTTTTGTAGTGAAGTAGTGGGTAATTTCAACTTTTTATCAATTGGAGTCCCTTTGTTGTTCCATACGATAAAATCACTGCTGATGATTTCTGAGAACGCAATGCAAAATGTACTACTATTACTTAATTAAAAATAAATTAATGCCTTTCTCAATCCCGTTGTCATTTCGTTATGGTCAATGCAGTGGCGTGACGTTCTCAATTCGGCTGTTCGGAGTATCGACCCTTACTGGTAAATCAGAACAATAGCAATTAGAGAATCTGGAATAGTTTTCTGTGGGTTATATTAGTTGGCAACACCTCGAGGTAGCAAGTTGCTCTGCCCTGCAAAGGCTGTAGATGTCGCTTGCTAAGACAATTAAGTAATTATGCTATAGTCACTTTCCTCAGATATGAGGACTAAAAACTATCCCGACACATCAAACAATTGATAATGAAATCTTTCACCTTCCTCCCAACCCTGACAAACCACCGCTACACAATCGGGGCAGCTCGTTTGAAATACCCACTATTTGTTTAATGTTCACACCTGATCTCTTAAACCGGTGAGTGGGCATGAAAGCAAAGAAACGGTAATCCTAATAATTATGCAAATACACGCGCATTAAAACTATTAAAAAAAANGAGTGGGCATGAAAGCAAAGAAACGGTAATCCTAATAATTATGCAAATACACGCGCATTAAAACTATTAAAAAAAATTTTTTTTTTCGTTTCGCACAGTTACAATCACCCGAGCTTCCAGCTGCAGTATATTCAGCATTATGATCCTGTGTTGGGGCTCAACGCTGCAGCAACACAAGGAAGTTCAATTGGTGGCATGTATCATCGAGGTAATGAGCCGTGACAACGTTAGTTCTTGTTAATGCACTAGCAACGCTATAACAGAGTACTATGGTTTGCAATAGCACTGCGAGTTGCAATTTCCAAGTATCAAGACTGCAGCCAGTCACAATACACCTAGCTCCAAACTCAAAGGAGGCGCCACGCCAAGTCGGAACATAAAAATAGAAAAGAACTTTCTGCACAATAACGTTCTACATTTTATATTATCGCCTCCATGGTTTAATGGGTAACATTTTTTCTTCTTACCAGTGGAATCCTATTTCGATTCCCAACGTTGGTCGTTGTAATTTTTCAAGTGGTTTAGGTGTGACACTTGAGTTGAGTTGAATTTGGGCGGCTCTTAACAACGCTGTCTTGACAGCCGATGAAGGTGAAATGAGGTGACAATGGAGCAGCGCCGGAATGCAAGGGCGGGTGAAGCGAGAGATCCCAATAAAACCCGCCGACCAGCGGCATCGTCCGGCACAATTCCCATTTGGGAAAATCCGGGAGTGACCCGGCCGGGCATTGAACTCGGTTCGCCTTGAAGGGAGACGGGCAGTCCAACCGCTTAGCCACCGCGGCCCCTTGTGATACTTGTCTTCATGTCTACTCGTACGCACCTGAACATAGATTTGGCCCACATTCTATCTTTACAGCTGATTTAGCATAAACATACCATAGGATACCACGCACTTTTTACAATATTTCCGGGAAATTAAATAAACCTGCGGTCTTTTGCACTGGTCAGGGGTAGAATTAACTAACCGTGCTCACTAGTTGGTCACGTATATTTTGTTCAATATTTGTTAACAAAATGCTTAAAAATAAAATAATTTTACAAATGACCTATTATTTTATAGTCTATTTTCTGTCTTCAATCCTTGAAATGAGTTATAATTACAATTTTAAATTAAAACATTTATCGTTTGTACAAAATATTTCGGGCGATCTCACAACTGCGATCATTCAGGTAGAATAGCAAAACAGAAACAAAAATAAATCTTATCTGCAAGAGAATTTTGTAACTTATTTTCAATATTTTGTACTGAGAATAACCTATTGCAAGGTAACTGAAGTTTCAGGCAGCAAACTTTAATAAAAATTGCAGAGCGGAAAACTATGGACCTAAAACAAACTATGCCACATGACATATACCGCATACATTTTGGATTAAAAACAAGTATGGCTAAAATACTATAACTATCCAACGCCGAGAAGCCATTTGGCAGCGTACAGAAATTTGTAACGTGTGCGTTGTCCCGTTTACAGCGATATTCAACATGTTACATTTTTACTTAATGAAATGCATATTTAAAAACAAAGATGTAAACCAGATAAGCGACAGGCACTGACCCCGCTGCAACCTTCGGGGACATCGAAGAGCAAAAAAAAAGTTGTGTTTGTGACGGAACACTCGTACTTTCTATGTACATTATTATAGCAGGTGATTCTCCCAGCCGCCGTGAGATGGCGTGACAGGACGAGAAATGGGTCGGCGACTCCTGAGATGTGCGCGCGGCTAACGTCCCCCAACTCGCAATATTTACACAAGAAAACAAATTAACAAAAATATATCTTATTCACATTAGATATTACGATTTCGAAGATACAATAATAAAATTGGCCTAAGTTTACTTTTGTTTCAAGGCTTCGACAATGATAATGCCCAGACGTCTCCTCAGCAGTAATGTCGCTATTAGCCGCTAATTACATTAAAAAATATTTTAACCAACTCGCCATTTAAACAGCGAGGAAATCTCCATACATTGTCAGCTAAAAAAACACGCCCATGCTTACCGATAGTACAGAAGAGATAGTTATAAACTTCAACTCACATTCCTTCACCAGAGATAATTCCGGTTATCATAAAAATGTAAGCTCTAATTATCCACGCATTCACAACTGCAAATTCTTCTGTGCAAAATCACAAGAGCCAAAATGCCCGAGAAGCCCGAAACGAAAAAGTCAAGACGAAACAGACCTCTCAGTCCCAATAGGAATACTTCCAATTTTTTGTTCCTGCTTACCACGCGATAATGTGATACATTTTTAAGATTCATGTTGTGGTTCTTTATTTACTTGTGTGCATTTAATTCAAGAATAAGGTATCTCAAAAGAGACTACGATTTGAGGTCTGGCGATTGTTTGATGATATTTTGATGCTCTTCAAACCAAGACTGAACCTTTTTGGCTGTGTGTATGGGCGCATCATCATCTTGGTATATGGCAGTGATTGGCAGCAATATGCTAGTCATTTTAAGAACTTCATCATTGAGGATGTCGAGATATTCATTCGCAGTAATCCGGCCAGTGATGTGAATGAGAGGACCAGCTGAATACCACGATATAGCCGCCCAAATAATAACGGAACCTCCCCCATGCTTGACTGTAGGAAGCAGGCAGTCCGGATAGTAGGCTTCTTTTGGGGTTCTCCATACATAAACCCGGATGTTTGTAGGAAACAATGTAAACAATGATTCATCGGACCATACCACATTCTTCTAATCATCACGTGTCCAGGTTTTATGATCGTGGCACCACTTCTTTCGCAGCTTAGCGTTGGCTTCCATTATAAAGGATTTCGCAATTACAGCCCTTCCATGAATGTTAGCTTTGTGGAGCTACCGCCGTACTGTTTTTGTCGAAACAGTATTACTCAAGTGAGTGTTGAGTTTTGCTGTCACTTTCGCCACGGTAGTTTTATGTAGTCTGGCCACAATTATTTTTAATGTTCGTCGGTCTCTGTCAGTTAACTTTGGGTTTCGCCCACTATTCCTCTTCGCCGATGATGTTTTACCATGTTTTGTTTATGCTGTCATTGCCGTGGATACTGTCGCTCGTGAAACGTTAAAACAATTCAACTGTTTTCGTCACAGAAGCTCCCGCTAACCGAGCACCAACGATTTGCCCTCTTTCAAAGTCTGAGAGATCACACATTCACCTATGGCTTGTTTTAACCGTCGCGGAACAAAGCGTATAATACACTGAAATATAACCTACAAGATTTGGCACGTAAACTGTGCAATACATACGCGTCGCATTATTTACGCGGAAGCAGTGTTGCCAACATACAACAAAATGTACTATATTGCATGGTGTTCATATTATTTTGTCCATCCTCTGTATATGTTGGATTTACAGCAGTGTAGTCGCACTCTCGAATGCCCTGGCAAGTTGGGGTGAGACGTGTGCACATGATCGAGACACACACCTACATTGCCATGAAATTGGCTCTGTACGCATTCATATAACTTTTATGTAGAGATTCAACCTGTTCAAATTTTTTTATGTATATATAATTACATTTTTCTGAATGTTAGAATGACACTTTTTTTTTTCATGCTATTAATTTTTATATGTATCTTTTACACATAAGATGTGCATGTGTGTATGTGCGCTCGTGCTGTGCCTATAGTATTTTATGCGATAAATTTATTGTCTGGAAAGTGTGTAGGCCGACGCGAATATTTAGTTTATTTCTTCTCATAACCATGCAATGTCGATTTTTTTTTCGCGATTACAAGTTTATTGTCTGTGGAGTGTCTGTGCAGCCCGATGCGACAATATACATTATTTCATCTGCTAACATTTCTCATGCAATGGTGGCCGTGTGGTCAAGATGCTGGACTGGCGACTCAAGGGATGTCGGAACGATCCCACACGCCTCCTGCATTTTTTGAGTTCCAAATTACCTACTAACTAAAAAAATTCCCAGCGCTCCTGGCGGCTGCCGTTTGAATTCACCTCTCCAATGCTAGTGCACTCTTGCTGGCGATGAGTGAACCAGTACACATACACAAAAATGGCTACACCGATACCAGCGCTCCTAGCCATGAACTGTGGAACTTCAAACACTTTGGCGGTGGGCGCGAAAATCAAGTATGGCCACCTACAGCAGCCGACTGATGGCAGATGCGGGAATTAAAGATAGATGACGTAAATATGAAGAACTTAGCACACACTGGTCGCAGATGCGAGAATCAAAGATGGCCACATACAACAGATGATTGGCAGCAGGAATTCAATATGGCCACATACAGCAGACGATGGTGATGACATCCAAGATGGAGGATGCAAAAAGCAAGATGGAGAGGAAAGGAAAAGAGAAAAATAAAGGAGACTGGGAGGAATATGAGAAAACATCCCCCCCAAGGGATAGAATGAACAATAAAAGGAAGGAATGACAGAGCATGAGAAAACATAACATCGGAATGACAGCACATGAGAAAAATTAATTGGATTGCAAGAGCATTAAGAGTCGAGGGGTACAGATAGGGCAGGAGGGGAAAAATAAAATCCAAGATGGCCACTGTTGACGAGGAATGACAGAGTAGGAGGTTTCCATGTGACATCATCCAAGATGGCCACTGTGGTTCCCTGACTCCCCAGCCAGGTGTCCCAGAACATACTATTTCTAACTACTTACATTGCAATACCACAACAGTCCGTTCTCTTTGAAGGGATGGGATTATGAACAATGGATCCTTTGGCTAGTAGCAACCAACAGTAGGTTTTACGCTGCTTATTTCAGGAGGAAGGAAAATATACCTACACCTTAAACTATTATGATAAATAAATCTGAGAAGAAGAGAAATCCATTATTTTTTAAATACAAGACATTGAAGCACTCTGAGAAACTCCTAAATGCCCTGTTCACACAAAAAAGGGCCCCAGAGACATACAAAACAATGTTGTTTGTCAGGAAATCTTCTTTGTTTGAATTGGGAGAATCTACAATTAATAAAAGTAAATTTAAATCAAAACTATATGCAACAAAAAAAATGTTAAAAACGTTGATTCTGCCATTAAGCATAAACTTTTTCTTCAAGCTGAAGACTCCTCAAAGAGTGATACAGGGCTGTTACCAGATTCAGTATTGTTAGATAATTTCAAAGCTAATGTATCTGGTGCAACAAGTTAGGAAAAAGAAACTCAATATTTTAACTTGATTGCCGGCAACTTGGAGTGTAAGAATTTAAAACTTCTAATTACATGGTGCGCCAAACAAGCATGCTTTTCTACCCGAAAAAGGTAATTTAGAAAGCCCCAGCCAAAAAAACAGGAAAAAAAAATCTGTCACAAGAGGTAGATGACACAGTCAGGGCATTTTATGAAAACGATTAATTAAGTAGGGCTATGCCAGATATGAAAGAGTATGTGTCTGTAAAGCAAACCAATGGACATGGAATGAAAGTTTCAAAAATATTAATTTTATGTAATTTGAATGAGGCATTGTGCCGTTTTTAGGCATTCGCTTATTTTTAACTATGTTTTTTTTAACCTTGTATTCCCTTTCTGGGATTTTTTTTTTTTTTTTGTTTTCTTGGCAAAGCCCGCTGTGTTCTTTTCCAGCACCTAGCTTTGTTTTTCATTTTTGTTTTAAAGCAAGGTTGGATAACGTTTTTGTCACTGTTTCTGTAATTTCGTTTATTTTCTAGCAATATTCCAGATTTCGTTACTTTTTCATTTTTGAATTTATAAGTGACCAATTACTTTGATCTGGTTAAGCTATTTTGTCAACCGATTGAAATAACTATTTAAAAACGAATTGTGAATTTCGTAATGAAATATCCTGTATTTGGTTTGTGAATTTCATATTTAAATTATTTTCTGTCAATATAATTTTATGGCACTAATGTAAAATACAGCATTACGAAACAGAATAGTATCACTGGTTTTCTGAAGCAAATTGATACCGGTGTTGGTGACTGGTATTTTCGGAACGCGCCCTTCTTCCTGCTTTCAACTCGTAATAGCGTGACTGAATTTTTAATTAGCTCAGGCTTTTTTCTTATTAATGGTGAAATCTTTTGAGTTTTACCGCCTTTGGTAAGTGTTTCTTTTTCTGTTTGTTATTTGTCGCCTCAATAATGTATAATTAAGTCCTTGCCTCTTTATCTTGAGCGTAAATTTGATATTTACAGCGGGCGACCTGTTGTGTCAGAAAATGCTGTAATGAGGCATTCCCTACCTTGCTGCCGAGGCATGGCAGACTTTCTTTGAAGTCGCCTTGCGTCTTCTTGATGCTTGATACCGTTTTAAAGATTAAGAAACACCTAGCTGGCGTTTGCAAGGGAAATGTCTCGGAAGATGGGCCACATCTCAGGAAAGTCCAGCCACTTACTTCTCTTTTATTTTCTGCATCTACATGAAATACAGCAATCAAGTCGCCATGGTTTTTCGGACTCAATCTTTTATACATTAAGTAACATTAACATTTTTGTATGACTCGGTATATTTTGTAATTCTGTCTGTGTTAATCTAATTTTGAACACTATCTATCATTTAAAAAACAAAAGAACGTAACCTACAAAAGGTTTACTATAGCTCGACATATTATGGCTCGTTTTTGAATTAGAATTTTTTTATTGTGGGATCCCAACAAAATTAACAATAACTTATTTCATAAAAATAACTAAAATTTATGTCATAACAGTTTTTTGTACCAAAGCGGTGGTATATGTATATTAAATAGAATATATATATAGTTCCTATTACACATTTGAAATATTTATTATTATTATTTATCACTTATTAAAAAATTAATAATTTTGGTCACATGAATCTTAGTTCTACTTTATTTATCAAACCACCTTGCTCTTTTTATACTAAATAACATTTTTCTTTATTTCTGTACATAATAATTATTGTTATGTATATGTAAGGGTGCTGGAGTGGGAATTTTTGGCTCAGCCTATTTGCTTCTACTTTTACATTGGGGTCACACCTACACTACTAGATCCTCCGAGCTTTCTATTTGTGGCATGCTTGTGGTTATTTCCACAAAGTCTCTCCTATGCTACAAATGGCAGTCTTTGTGTGGAGGTAGCCCAGCATGCTACAGCATACAAATTATTTAAGGATAAATTTCCTGAAATGAAATCGGGTTTCTCTAAATTTGCAGAAGTTAGGTCACAACATCGCATTTTGGCAGGCCAGTGGTACACACTCAGTGTATTTTTGTAATGTACATCAAAATGTTAAACTCATTATGGAGAATGCTAGGTTGTGTTCCTTAACTAATAAGGTGTTTCCTACATACAAACACTGATTGGCAAAAATTGTTTGTAACCCACCATCAATTGATTACAATTTGGGGAATTGCTCTATTTGCCCAGGAGACAATGAAGTTGGAAATATTTTGGGAAAATATTAGAGGAAAAAATTATTGAAAACATTAGTTTACACCAATTGGTGTCAGTTGATCGCTGCAAATGAGAAACTCTGCAAATGGCCTCCACAGAGTTTGTAGATACTTTTCATCTAAAGCTTTCAGCTCTAGTACATGATCTTGCGGCAAAACAAACTTAATTTATTAATCAAGTCAAAGACAACTTTAGCTGAAGAGTTTGCGGTGACATGCTACTTCTCAGAAAATGACTCGTTTACTGTGTGTGCAAGATGCGGCTCAGAGCTTTCGTTGGACAAGTAACTGTTCATCCCTTTGTAATACACTGGTGGAAAATGAAAAATTAATAACACTAAAGGGGTGATGTAGAAACACCACATGCGCATGGTGCACTGATAGAGGGCAGTACATGCAATGATCAACAGTGATGTGCTGCGGACATAGTAAGAACCGCGTACTAGGCATAACACCGCTGCGCCCAATACAACAGTAGTTGACCCGGTGAAAGAGTAATCTCTTCTTTCAAGCATCGGCCTGTGTGTAGGAATCATTGTAGACATGCCACGACGGCATAGACGACCACACTTCGTGCAAATAAAGGGCTTTGAACGAGGTCGTATTGTGGGCCTGAGGGAGGCTGGATGATCCTTCCGAAGAACTGCCCAACGCGTAGGACATGAAGTGTCTGCTGTGCATCATTGGTGGTGCCAGTGGTCCAACGATGGTGCACATGCTCGTCAAGATTCCGGACGGCAGTGGCATATAGATTACCGCCTTGACAGCGGCATCAGACGAGCAGCCATTGCTGATCGCACGGCGACCGCCGCACAGATTAGGGCCACTGTTGCACACAGGGTGTCAGCTAGGACCATCACCAACCGTTTGCAGGACGCTGGGCTACGATCAAGGGTGCCGCTCGCCAGATTTCCTCTTACACCTCATCATCGTGGAGCCCGCCTCGGATGGTGTCATGAACGACACAACTGGATTAATGGCGCGGAGTTGTGTTTAGTGATGAGATCAGATAATGCCTTGGCGCCAGTGACAGTCGTTTACGAGTGCGGCATCGGCCAGGAGAGCGGCAACAACCAGAGTGTAAACGGCAGCGACATACAGGAACAACTCCTGGAATCATGGTCTGGGGAGCAATAGCCTATAATGGCAGTATGCCTCTGGTGTTTGTTGAGGGGACACAGTGAATGCTACATCCAGAACATCATCCAGCCCATTTTGCTGCCGTTCCTACAAAGGTAAGGAGATGTCCTCTTCCAGCAGGACAATGCCCGTGCACATACGTCTCGTGTTACCCAATGTGCTCTCGAAGGTGTTCGTCAACTCCACTAGCCAGCACGATCACCTGACCTGTCCCCCATTGAACATGTGGGAGACATGGTGGGATGGCATTTGGTGCGGTTTGCAATACCGGCAACAAACCTCCACCATAGCAACAACAGGTGGAATTAGCTAGGAACACTATTACCCAAGATGACATCCGACACCTTTATGATCGTCTCTACACACTATTGCAGGACTACATCGTCGTTAAAGGAGGCTACACAAAATACTGCCATTGTTGTTCAAGAGCCGCTGTCCATAGGTGTACGACCCTGTGATCATTATCATATACAGTATACAAGCTGTATAATTATTCAATAAAACCTTCATTCAAGTGGGACCATTGCGTCCGGGTGTTCATTTTACACCAGTGTATATTATACAGAAGATACAATAACCTAGCACATCAGTTACATTCTCTAACACAATACTATAGCAGTTCATTGTTTATAAAAACTCTATTGAATTTTTTTAAAAATAATTTTTTAGAAATAAAGAAAATGTACTACATTTCTGATAGTAAGGCAACTAAATATAAAAATAAGAACATTTTTTCAAACTTGTGTTTTTACGAAGATGATTTTGGTATTGAGGCTGAATGGCATTTTTCTGCAACTGCCAATGTGAAAGGTGTATGTGACGATGTTGGTGGGTCAGTTGAAAGATTAGCAGCCAAAGCAAGTTTGCAGCGACCATATGATAAGCAGATCTTTACTCCACGAAAGTTGTTTGAATGGGCCGTGGGAAACATAACTTCAGTCAATTTTGTTTTTTATACTCAAGAAGAATATATAGAAACGGAAATGTTTTTGGAAAAGAGCTTCAGTCAGTCAGTTAACATTCGAGGCACACAGCAATTGCACACCTTTGTACCAGTTTCCTCCAACACATCAGAAATATTGGTAAAAAAAAAGTCTCAGAATAAACTGCATCGACGGTGGCAGAGGTGACAAAATCATGTGACAAACTGGTAATGAATGACACATGTCAATAGATACATCACAGCTGATTATAACTGGTGGTTGGCATATGTGATACACAAAAACAAAGAAACTGATGAAGTTAAAGTGACCTTCCTCCATCCATCTGGACCATCGCCATCTTTTTCATTCCCAAAAAAAACCTGATGTACTGTGGGTTTATATTCATGATGTTATTTATAAGGTAAATCCTGTCACTCCTACTGGAAGGAAGACTATACATACTTGAAGATAAAACTAGACAAAGTAATGAAGCATTCAGAAATTACCGCCAGTAAAGGCACCTTGAAATACTACAGCTCGCAAGTATTTGTTCTTGATTGTAAACTATAATAAGTATTTGATGTAACATAATTAACTAATTTGAGGAATCTTAGCCTGAACAATATTAATCTGTGTACAAAATTTTTCTAAATGACTTAATCAGTGCAAATGAATACATTAATTTCCTAAGTTATTTTTAAATTCAGTTCCAATGCACTATTATTAGTTCACCATTCATTTTTTTTTGGCTGAAATTGACTTTTTCTGTAAAATTAAAATTCAAGAAACTATTATCATCCAATATTCAAACTCTTGAATACATTAGCAACTATTAACTTTATAAACTGCCATCTGAAATATTTTTAAGATTTTCAAAAATGTACTTTCAAAAAAATTTTTTATTCATAATTTGGATTTATGGATTTTTAATTTGTTTTCTTTAAAAACTCTATTGCATTGCATATCAATGAAAATATCCTGGAAAATAATACAAAACGACACCTATCCCAGTTATAGTTCAATTGGGAGAGCTGCACATGCAGTTAACAGATACCAGTCAAGCATTTTTGCCCTTTTTTAAATATTTTACAGAGTCACATTTTCAAAACGGAATAATACATTTGGATAAAATTTGGTATTTTTCTTAGTCTATGTGAAGGCTAATCCTGTGCCAAATTTAATTAAAAACTGAGATAGTTTTGTAAAATCGCTGTGTTAAACTGAATTAAACCATTTATCAATTCTGACATGAACTCTGAAATAAATTTTGTATATAACTGTTATATCTTGTTACAACTGGTCAACAGTACAGTACACCGCGAATTATGTCGCCCCTATAAACTCATAAAACCAAAATTTGGAAGCTCATGCTGAATATTTAAAAAATTTTACAACACCTACTTGAAACACTTTCTAACACATCCAGTCCCCACAGTTCGCCAGTCGAAGTCTCAAAATTCTACTGTACCGATGTTCGCAGACTTCACTATCTGGTCGCTGTCGTCGTACACTTGGCGCATAAGGCCGTACAAAGTTCCACACTCATAGACTGTCTACTCGGAAACCAGCTGACCAGATCCAGATTCCCCGCAACCTTAGTCTCGACGAGGAAGGCAAGGGCGATGATCAGAACATTCTTGCAACGATACCCCCAAGACATCCAATCCCATCAAGGACGGGAGCGGCACGAGCCCCGACAGCCTAATAGGTCACGCGTCAATAATCCACAGTGGCTCGTTTGTAGCTGTGCGCTTCTCTGGCTACAGTCGTATCAGCACGCGCCCGAGGAGGGAAAGATTAACGGCACGAAGACGAGCACTGCACTTCACACGCCCGAATTCGAGGCCAAGGAAAACGACGCAGTGGTAGCATGTAAAAGTACAAGCGTTAGACTTCCCCTCTACATAACACATTTCGCAATGAGTTTAATGTACTATGTGCTACTGTGAGCCATCAAGCACAATACAATTATTGAAAATAACTGTTTAGGAGAAAGTAAGTCAATACGGTTAAATAATTTGTCACGTATGTGTAAAAATTAACATTCTATGGTTTTTACATATTATTATTCAGAAATATTTACGTACATGAAAACTCTCCACGTTATGAAATGAAAATAAGGTATCCCGCGAATCGCACCCTCCATAGCGGCGGCGGCGACAGGAAACAATGAGGTGACGTAAGCACCACCCGGCACAATAGGCGTGCGCGCGCCCCGCCTGGGCCAGTGCTCTTGCTCGCTGAGCCCGCGTCGTGGAACACTGCCAACACTTTCGCCGTCGCCACGAGAAAGCCTAGGCAACGTGCTACGGCTACGCAGTGGCGGTACACATACATGTGTACGCACACACACAGTTGCCACCCAATTGGGGTCCGAGAACATTTTACCCCCTACTCATTATATTTTTATTTAACACTGTTTTATGTAATATCATACACACAGAGTACAGCTTTTAATTTTTATTTACAATGGTTACATACAAACACCAATGGTCACCTCTCCAATAAGCAAAAATTGTCCGTATTTTATTTTCTCAATCTTCAGAAAATATGTTCATTAATCAGACTGGGCAAGAAGTTATACTTGTTCATTCAAATACTAAAATAAATAATATAATTCGTTTGGATATAAATCAATAAAGGATACAATACGGCACACCGTCTTGCCGTTATATTTTTTAACATGCCATTCCCTTCCCACTAAAATTTATGAAGCCTTTAATATTTAATAGCCTTGTTTTTCAATTGTGCGAGAAAAAAAAAAGGGGGAGAAAGCCGTTGAAATAAATGTAACCCTTATAATTTTAGAGAATAACAAATATTTTTTTTAAAATTATGTTGATAATTAGCTTTTTTTTCTAGTAAGAGACTGTATTATACTGCTTGATTCCTTTGTTCAACACTTGTTGAACATGAAATATCCCTTCTGTTGTTGCTTGTGCTAGCCTCGTTTCCGCCTTTAAAGCCGAAAGGTCATTCGATTTTAGTGTAATTTAAGTATTTTATTAGTCTCTAAAAATAATTTCAAACAAAATCAATAACTGTTTAAATTTTTATGACGATGTTTATTCCCTATTACAGCACACTAGGCCAATGAACGCAGAACACATTACTTAATTTTCAGCGATTTTTATATGTTTTCTTTGATTCTCGGATGTTTTAACTTAGGCCTATCTTAATTTCATTTTGTAGTACTGACATCTTTTTCTCCTCGCAACACTGTGGTCAATTGCATTTCTTCAGTATTCCTATCCAAGCCGTCTTTCATTTCTTTCTAGTTCATTAATTTTGTTTATTCCCCATTTAAATAAGCACAATATACCTGAAGAGCACGCAAAGTAAAACCTGGAAGCTCTTTTTTCAGCCGGTACTAAATGGTAAGCTGTCATCCATTTTCATGGTCAACAACACAACATTCACAGTGCGTTCAGAGAACGAAGACCTGCCATACGTAAAGATTCTCACTGAGGTTGAAAACCCTTCCACACATCTAAATTTACATTAACAAAATGCTAAGGCGGCGTTGACTGAAGTTGAGACTGCACGATACTTTGAAACACTGAGGCCCTTTTTGAGGTTGTAAAATAAGTTCTTATTTGATTTCACACTTGTGATCTATTCGAAAAAACACGCAAGTATAAAGTAAGAGCTTTGCTGAGTGACGATATCATGAATGACAAGACTCATCCAAACATCTTTATTAGGCTGAGAACATGGGAAAAATTTCTGCAAGGGTTTAAGGAAGGGGAAATTCATATGTTTTGCTGCAGTACTGGAATGATGGTAGGTGTCTCTTAATTATTTTAAGAATATTAGGGTCGTCCTGTTACCTTTGCTGAATATTTACCTCGCTGAGTGCAAGCTTTATTTCGGCTAAAGTATGTACACTCAAATCACTTGGGTGCAGCTTGCATATTCGCCCCAATTAAATTTCGTAGCAAAACACATGCACAACGCACTCTTTTTGAAAACTACACACGAAAAGACAAAGTACGTGCTTCGTTAAACACTATTTTAGCTTACAACTGCAAGCAGTTTGATCTTCTGATGACAGGGCATGTTTGCAATGTTTTATTAAGCGAGATGTAACTTGGACAGTACCGCTGTTGAAGGATTCTGGAGGCTCCATATTCCATAGCGAGTCACCTGCACGCCACTGCAGGCTTTCACAACCATTGTCAAGCTGGTTATCTTCGCTTCCGGGCTGTAGCCGTGTTTTGCTAGCTTCACAAACCGACGATTCGTTAAACCTTGAAGACGCGGCCCCAGTCCGGAACAAGATAACCAGCACATGGTACTTTTTTTGTTTTTACATAAGAGTAATTATTCCACCTTGAGGGCCAATCTTTGAACACTCGAACAAGTAGACTTTGGATCAATTGTCACCCAACATCCAAAGAGCAACGTCGTGGTTTCTTTATTTAAAACATCTTATCATTCGGCGCATGACTTTTTGATATTTGGCTCATCACTATCTGGCAAAACGAGGTTTCTCACTGAAACATGCATTTATCACAGTAATTTAACTTATCCAATATGTTGGCAGAAGTTGCGTTACCAATAAAAAAAGTATTTGCGAATTTCTGGCCACTACTTTGCACTGATTACTATACCACAAACGAACTAAATATTTGGTTGTAAGTTTTTCTACCACATGCATTAGCTTTGTGATATTTCTTACTACCTACACGTAGGACGCGATGGAGATAGTGGGTACGTCATTTCACCTAAAATTATTTTAGGAGGCCAAGTGATGACTGTTAGGCCAAGTGACTTATACTTTTAAATTTTTGGTTGGGTGTCGTACTATCTTAGTTTCTTTTCTACCCTTTGGTACAAAATTTCACCGCTAGATCGCACCTTACAGCATTTCCGGCTACTATCAATAGTTCCGAAAATATCTGTTTATTTGGCTTCCAGCGATTACCTTTTAGTTGTTGGGCATGATACTTGGGAGACATTTAAAGTTCATTACCTACGTATCTCATTGCGATTTATTAATGAAAATTCAGTTATTCTAATTGTCTTTAGGAGTAAATGGCTAAGTTTGCATACGTAAATAGTACTGGTTAACTTTCAGTGGCAATTTAAAATAAAAGGCAATCAATAGTTTATTATTTTCTAACGACGACAATAAGTTTTATGAAAGTGAATCCTCTAACAGCTAAAAATTAATGTTATGCATATATTACCATTAGCCACACATATATAAGTACACTTGTATTTATTGGGTACTATACATTTAATATATAACTAATTATAATTTATTACGAAGTTCGATCTTAATTTAAATGATATTTTATGATGGAGAAAATATGTTTCCGTGTTTGTTTATATAATATGCAACTTTCTATGGGCAGTGTTTTGTATTTCACGTGGAGTTCCTCAAGCTTAAAATTAGTGTCTCGGACTTTTTATTTTCTTCATAGACTATATCACGTCGTGCTTAAAATATGTAAACGGTTACTTTACCCTGGCATTATTAAGGCCTGATCCACAATGTACAGTCACCAGTGGGCAGTTCGCAGGCCACAGTCGGCAGTCGGAGAAAATTTGCCGAACTCAAATACGTGTATTCACAACATACAGTCGGCAGTCTACAGTCTAGCAGACTGAGATAGTTCAACTTCGACTGCCAACGGCAGGAAGATTCCAGCCAACCAAATGTGCCCGTGAACACGTGAGGTAAACCACACTGATATCACAGAATCAATTTCAAATATATCAATTTTGATGACGACTGTTATGAAAACAGATCAACGTTTCATGTTGACTCCAATATCTAAGAGGTTACGTTTCTATATTTATTTCTTTTATTAATGCTAATTAACTTGTAAATCGGTTATTACCTTGTAGATAGATTCGGTATTTCTGTTGTTATAGAGCTAGAAGATCTAAAGCGTTTTTCCAGTGTTATACTTCCAAAACCAAACTAGCAGTTTTTACAAACATTATTTAAAAACAACATGGCACAGAGAGCGTGTACAGCAAAATGTAGAATACATCCGACTGCCGACAGCCGACTGCGGACAGCGCTTTGTGAACAAGGCTCAAGATAAACTGAATAAAAATTACTGTATGTTGTCATAAATTGCAGGCAGAAATTAATTTCATTAGGCGATATTTCACAGATAAGTTCAGACCAGAACCAAGACGCACAATTTTATTTTGTTTTACTATTTTTTGCAGTAACGTCTTTATACACACACACATACATATATGTGGGGAGAGAGAGAGAGAGATAGAGGGAGGGAGAGGGAGAGAAAGAGGGAGAGGGAGAGAAAGAGGGAGAGGGAGAGAAAGAGGGAGAGAGAAAGAAAGAGAGAAAGAAAGAGAGAGAAAGAGAGAGAGAGAAAGACAGAGAGAAAGAGAGAGAGAGAGAGAGAAGTAAAATATCTGTGATATAATTGCAAATTTTTTTTGGGTTATTGCTTTCAAAAAAGTTCTTAATTTTTAAATGTGTGTACGAATATGTTACTGCATAAAATAATTATATATATATATATATATATATATACATACATATATATACATATATATATACACACATATATATATATACCTTATTAACTATCACAATTATTCAAATGACACAGAACCGAAAATTTTCATAATTTTTTTCATCAATGCTAATATTTCTCTTGGTTACAAAATTATTTTATTATCAGAGTTTCTCTTTAAATTTAATTCTACATTACATATCTAAAACGTGTCATTATAAAAAAAATAATTCAGTAAGCGCGCAATCGAAGGCAGCAGACTTGCCTGATAAATATAAGGTAGGACTCTTTACACTCTGTAGAAACCGATTTAATAAACACGTCAATAAATTGTTCGACNTTTTTAAAAAAAAAAAAAAAAAAAAAAAAAAAAAAAAAAAAAAAAGCACAAATAAAACTCTTTGCAAAACCAACCAAGTAACAGAATACACGCAACTTACAGAAATCAACATTTTACCTGTAATCTCTAAAATCATTGGTAAGATAAACAATGTTCAGCGAGTAGAATACCAAAATCTGAACTATACGTACTACGAAAAAACAAACAGTTTGACTTCCGGTAGCATCACAATATAAGCGCTATACTTATGAACATCACAGATATCATGGATAAGTCATCTATTAGACTACTCGAAAGACGTCAACACCGATAACCACAAAAGTATGTTGATAAAATTAGGCAGTATCGGTTTACGTAGTGTCCAATAACATTTCACAAATAGCAGAATATGTATATTATATATATATATGCACACACACGGGATATTTTACTGTGCCTTAGGTATCTAAAGTATCACCAGTACACAGATGTCACGCAACTTATATCTCGTATTCTCCAAACGGCGAACTGCCCACAGTAGAAAAACGAAAACCTTGAAGGAGCAAATAAGGTTTGGGGCGAAAGCAGCCTTCAACTTAACGCTAAAAGCCCTTTCACACGATCAAATTTCTGTTCAAATTAATTTCAATGTTTATTGAATTTAATCCATTGAATGCTGTATGACGTCATAAAAATGCCACAATCGCGGCCATTCTCTCTTTCAATTTCTTGAATGTCTCGTTTGTTTTCGTTCAAGATTTTCGTTTAGGACATGTTCAAAATGTTCTTGAATCCAAAATTTAAATCGCTTTATCGCAGCTTTTCTGAGAGTATTAATATAAGTAATCTCATAATGATAGAGTAGTGTGAGCACATTTAAAGTATTTACAAAATAATGATGCATATTTTTTAAAAAGAAAATGTACAATAAAATGAAGAAAATTAGTAGGGGCTTAACCATTTATTTTCGTGTCTTGCACGAATCGTAGATACTTCTAAAAATTAGTTTTGGTATTTTTTAATTGGTTTTATTAAAACGTTTGTAATAAATTTTCATGTGGAGACTTGAAAGCTTATTGAATTCAGTTCATTAAAAGGCAAATGAAGTGATTTTTTTAGTTCAATAAACTGAATTCAATAAATATTTTATTGTGTGAAATGGTCATAACAAATGCTTTTAAGGGAGGCAGTATCCTTCCTTTCTTGGATTTATACTTGTTTCAGATCAAATATTTCAAAATAAAGACTCTCATTGCTTAAAATATCTTGTGTTTGAGCCACGTTGCTATCTGGATTTTGTGATGTTTTGGGTGCCAGTTCCCAGTGTCCGTGTTCTGCACTCTTGTATGAATGTGGAACGGCCCTCACCACTATATGCACAGTGTCACCTCTACCATCATTTGAAGCACGGGTTACTTATTTCATCGACGTTGGATGCCATCATTTCGAGCGATTACACTTATCGAAGGTGTCTTTAAAATGTTGACCTACCTATAATACACGCACCTCNATAAAATATGCGGATTCCCATACATTTAAACGTTTTCTCCCTCCCCCACCCCCTTTTCATTCATCCCTCAGATGGGGTGAATGTGAGCTAACTTTTGCGAGCTGGAATCGCCTTCTCAAGAATAGTGAGGGTTTAAGTTTACTTGGACACTCATTGTCGTACGACGCATCTATTTCGCGTTTTTGCGTAGTGTAAGGTTATATGAATCACCTGGTGTGTGTGTACACGATGATACTAAAATATGGCGGTAAGGTGTACAATGTGACTGACGTTACGAATTTGCATTGTGTAGCGATAAACATTTGATTTTGTATTACATAGTTGGTAGTAGCCGGTGACGGGCGGGCCACATGATGAGTATGGGAGAAGAGTAGGTAGTGTTTACTGCAGGCCGGAGGTGCGAGAGCACGTACAGGGTCTGTCGCTTTTCGAGGCTTAGGTCTTCAAGCAATGTCGGTAGGTCGGTCGTATTGCAGAAAGTAGTTGCATTTTCACCGTTCAAAGAACCCTCAATGAAATAAGGACCAATGAGTTTGTGGCCTATGATACCACATAAAACATATACAAAACACGGACGCTAATGTTCTACTTGACTCAACCAGTGTTAGTTTCCAACACTCAAACACTGCACGTTGTATCGATTAACCTCACCGTGGTTAGTGAAACTCGACTCATCGGAGAAAGGTACACCGCGAAAGAAATCTGGGTTTTTTTTTTTTGCAGTGCCCTTTGACAAAAGTTACTCAATTATGGAAATAATCGCCGTGTAGTTCTTGATGCATAGACACATGGTAAGGATGCAATTTATGACGCTTTGGTACTCTCCAAACACTAGGTTTCGATACTCAGCTATCGCAAGCTATTTCTCGAGTGCTCTGAGAAGTCGCATAACATTAAAAATCAAAACTCAGAACAGCCATAACTTAAAATTAAACTTAAAAACATATATAGTAACTTAGACCTATCATAACTTAGAAACACAATTTTGAACAGTCTTGCAGTAGAAACACACACGTTAGAGAATTCACAAATGATGCTAAAATCAATTACTCAACAACAGAAAAATTACTGGTCTCTGGTACGACATTTTTCAGAGCTTAATTTTATGGTAGAAAATGTAATGTAGTTACTGATCATTTCGCTATAAAGTGGTTTCTTAACTTGAAGGACTCCCAGCTCACGACTTATAGATTGGGCCCTTCAACTTTCTGAATTTGGTTGAGGTAGTTCACAAACCAGGTAAAAAAACATTTTAATGCAGATTGCCTAACTCGACTCTTAGGCGCAGTCTAGGAAGCCAGTCTTCAAGTAATGAAATCAAGGAAGCGCAAAAACACGATAAAGTTTATCAATATACACTAGCAGATGCAAATGACTATGATATTTTCTTGATAAAAATACAATTTTGTGTTACATGACAGATGACAAAATTTTACTCGTGGTTCCTAACTCATTAGTTTAAGAAGTTATTACTCACCATCATGACCACCCCTTTTCTCGTCACCAAGGGATAAAAAGAACACAAATTATTTTTAATTCCGTTTACTAATGGCCAACATTAAATAAAGATGTTGAGAAATTTATTATTAGTTGCGATGCTTGTCTAAAACGAAAACGTGTGAAAGTTCAAAGAGCACATTTAGGGACTTTACCTGAAGTTGATAAACCTTTGGAGTTATTCTCTTTAGAGGTTTTCGGACCCTTACTAGAAAGCGAACAGTGAAATAAATATATATTTTTTTAACTTTTATAGATTATTTTACTATATTTATATTCTGAAGAAATTGCTATAAAGGATCAAATTGCTGAAACAGCAGATAGAAATTTTCTACAACAAATAGTTCTCAAACACGGATGTCCCGATAGTCTTTTGACAGACCAAGGAAGACATTCCCCCCCCCCTAAACTAATGATAGATAATTGTAAGCTAATTACGATTAATAAATTGAAAACAACCCCCTATAGACCACAGTATAATGTATGTCTGCGAAGACTGCATATAACTCTAAAACATTATGTAAATGAATATGGGTATAATTGGGAAGAACTTTGCCCTTACGCCGTGCACGCATATTGGACTGCTCACCACTTAGTTACAGGTTAAAGTCCTCACTATATCCTTATGGAAGTGTGATTAAGTTACCCCGAACAGGTGAATTAGTACCACACACACATCTGAGTTAACAAAAGATGGATCAATAGAGTCCCATTTACAAATACTAACAGGAAAATTATCGGAAGCTTATGAGAACGCAAAATCAAGAAATGCAGTTTCCGCAGAAAAGAGAAAACAGTATTATGATAAGCATTCGAGAGTTCCATCTCTTGAAGTTGGTGATTATGTTTATTTACATAACCCTGTAATAAAAAAAGGTAGATCCCATACATTTCATTCATAAATATTGGGAAGTTCCTTATAAAAACATTAGAAAGCTTAAAAAAAAGTACATACGTAATTTAGTTTAAGAAACGAAAAGTTATTGAATATAGAGCTACGCTAACGTTGCTTAAAATCCTGTTAACCAAAATGAACCAGTGTAAAAAGAAGACAGGGTAAGCAAAGGCGAGGAAACTGAATTAAGTGAGGATGTTAATGTATCTTATTCGTCTCATCGCATACTTAAAGAAATAGCTGAGATAGAACCTGTATTCTAACAGTCAGGCAAATTCAAATTTAGTGAAAGAGGTTCATGATGAATTTCAAACAGATTATCAAACTTGGGAACCTTCCAGGTATTTGAAGGAAACTCTTCCTGAAATCACTGAACACCCTAGTATCCTCTTAGATCGAGATTACGGAGTGTAAATAATGAACAAAATGTTAATGTAGGTGAAGCCTCTGAGCATTCCGAATATTCAGAACAGAGTGACATACCGTTAAAATAATTCAAAAGAATATGTTCAGTTATTATTTTATTTTAATTCAATATTTACTTGTGTATAGGTAACAGATATCGCAACTTTGTTACAGATGACACCTTAAGCGGATGATTAGTTGCGAATTGGGGTCGAGACGTTCTGCTCAAGGGAGACAGGTGGACTATTGTCCTCGAAATAACGGTGAAAGGGTATGCACATTATGTCACAGAATTTAAGCTGCACCTGACTAATTTAAAGTTAGCCAGAAGAAGGCATGGCACACTATCTTATCTTATATCCGAAGAATTATTAAGCTTGAATTGGTTAGTAAGTGATATTGAGAGTGAAGTAAATTACTTACTTTTAATTTTTCCAGCTAATCCATTTAGAAATAAGAAAGGGTTAATCGATGCAGATGATTATGTTCTAAAATTCCTATTTGGAACTTCTGGCACAGGGGTGTCGGACACTCGAATGGACATGGCATCTGGCAGTGGACCAGAAAGACATTGACCTTAACCTTTGGCATTTGAACTTCGACCTTGGAAAAGACTCAAAATTTTCCGAATTTCCCTTCAAATCTGCAACATTTCCAGCAAAAAGTTTCCATACCCAAATTTTCATGAGTCACAGTCTAAAAATAGCATGACCTTGTTTCAAAAATGTTTCAGTCAATGCTCTGTCATTCTGCCTTGGTGGACAGAGGTGTGGGGTGTCGAAGCCTCGGAGCCGTCAGCCATATTGAATTCCATCACTGCCACTATTTTGTTTCCAGAATTTTCCAGTTAATGCTGTAATTCTGCCTATCATGCTCTGTCATTCCACCCTAGAATGTTCAGGTTCATTGCCCTGTCATGATACTCTATGCTCTATCATGCTGTCATCCCCCTACAATATTCTAGTTCATTGCCCTGTCATAATAATTCACGTTCTGTCATTCTACCTCGATACTTCCTGCTTTGTCATTCCATGCCACCATATCGTTCCTAGAATTTTCCAGTTCATGCTCTGTTATTCCATGTCAACATCAACCATCTTGTTTCAAGAATTTTTTAGTTCAGCACCCTCTCATGCTACTTCATGCTGTCACTCCACCTTGTTACAAGCATATTCTACGACGTATGCTAAGTAAGCTGTGTTAAACACCCCTGCTAATTACACCAAGTACACCAACTCTCACAAACTTATAATCATAGTTAGCAATAATTTCTGATCTGTTTAGTTGTCAAATTAATATAATAGGCATCGCCCTTTATGTCGATCAGGGTGGTTAGGCCAATTATGCCTTAAGTCCTCTTATAAGCATAGTTAGCCATAATTTCCGAACTCTTTAAGATATACCCACCAAATTCATATCATAGACATCGCCCCTGACGACGAACAGAGTGATTGGTCAAGTATACATTAAGGCCTCTTATGAGCATAGTTGACCACCATTTCTCGTCCACCGAGCTATAATCACCAAATTAATAACATAGGTATCACCCCCGACGACGAAAATGTCCACCAAGTATGCCCTAAGCCCACTTACAAGCATAGTTGGCTGTCATTTCCGAACTGTTTAAGGTATAGTCGTCAAATTCATAACATAGGCATCACTCATGATGACAAATAGGGTGGTAGAGTCAAGTATGCCCTAAACCCTAGAATAAGCATAGTTGGTCACCATTTCCGGACGGTTTCAGATATAGCAACCAAATTCATATCACATGCATCGCTCCCACGAATATCAGGGTGGCTAGGACAATTATGCCATAAATCCTCTTATAAGCATAGTTGACCACTATTTCCCGACTGAACCACCAGGACATGGGTGCCAGTACAGGTCTAAATGATGTATATATAAAAATTACCATTGTATCAGGATGGGTTTAAATATGGTATGTATAAAAATATAAGCGTGGAGATGGAATTTTTTCAAAGAAATTATAGTCATGAGGAGGGTATATCTATTTAAGAAATAATATTATGTGTGAGATAATTAAAAGTGTTATAACAATATGCGAATGACGACTGTATATGGAAAATAAATTTGTTCCTAAATGTTATAGGCATGAGTTCGACAGGTACACGTTAGATATGGCCATTATGTTAACTTATACAACAGTCATGTTGACAAGGCACTGGAAATGCATAATTTTATAATAAGAGGGTTAACTTTTAAAAAGTGAAATAAAATATATTACATTGAATACATAACTTTTATTTATAAAATTCTTTTTTTGTATAATTCATGGATGTTACATCATCATCAAATTATTTTTGAAGAAACGAATCCATAGACAGGTCGCTCGATACACTTTTGTCTGTAAAGTTAACCTCTTATTTATAAAATTATGCATCTTCAGTGCCTTGTCAACATGATGGTTGTATAAGTTAACAGGTTATTTTTATATGTACATCATTTATACCTGTACTAGCACCCATGTCCTGGTGGCTCAGTCGGGAAATGGTGGACAACTAAGTTCATAAGAGGACTTATGGCATAATTTACCCTGCCACAATGATCGTTGTCGGGAGCGATGCCTGCGATGAATTTGGTGGCTATATCTTAAACAGTGAGGAAATTATGGCTAACTATGCTTATAAGATTGCTTAAAGCACAATTGCCTAACCACCCTGATCGACATCAGAGGCGATGCCTGTGATATTAATTTGGCAACTAAACTATTCAGAAATTATTGCTAACTACGTCTATAAGTTTGTGGGAGTTGGATATAGACATACTGTAGTTGGTGTAAATAGCAGGAGTGCATACCTGCCAACTTTAGGAAATCATAACTAGGAAGATTTTGCAAACACAATCAAATTATTAAACTTTTGAATAAAAATTACACTAAACCAAATGCAGGCTTACCATACATACTACCGCTTAACATGAAAAAGGCCCATTACACTTTACTACACTTAAAACATAACTAAAAAACATATGTTAATATTTTATTATCTTCCCACTTTCAGTGGAATGTGAGACGAATCATCAGAGCACAGCAATTTTAAAGACGTAACTAGCACCTGTAGCTTTCTCCAAGACATCTGCATTGCGTTGTTAGCTTAATTGTTTAAATCTGAACTAAAATAATTAACTAAAACTATCTTGCTACTTAAGTTAGAGCACTATGGAGTCATACAACTATGATCTATCTATTTTTGCTATGTTGAGTTGTATTCTGCTGTTTATGTTGAAATGCAACACTGTGGTTTTAAAGAAGCAGCTGTGGCTTTCTTTAGGAATTCTGCACTAAAATTTTATTCATAACATAAGCATGATTTCCTGCATTTCAAAACCAAAATTGATTCTATGGTATCATTAGACATGGAGGATCTGAGCTGGGTCCTGTTTTATTTCACCAAACTGAAAACACGCTCCCATTCTGCATTGCTGTGTGGAATGGACAGGATGGACAACATTGTTCTACATATTCTATTGTATTTTAAAATGCCATCAACAACATGAATCCTGGATAACTTGGCGCACTTAACATCATCACTATCTCCTGTAGCACTAAGGGCTGAAATGTCGTCTATCTGAAGAGTTGAGAATTGTTTTTCAGTTTCGTCCATAGCTGCATCCCTCGTTTCAACTTCTTGTACAGGCAAAATCAAGGGAAACAAATCCACAAAGTAGCAAACTGAAGAAAAGTTGGCATTGTCGACATTGTTCACTCTTGCCACAGCTGCATTTTTCAAGATTTCATGTTTTATGGGGAATTTGTGAACAATGTAGTCACATGCTGTAACAAAATAAGTCCTGATAGATGCAAAGAAAACTACATTTTCCTTTTCTTCAAGTGTTTTCACAATGTTTGATGATTAACTTCCTATTACTAATTTGGTGTGCTCTTTCTGATTCTGAATACAGTGATAGTTCACTTCAAATAATAGCAACTTTTCACAGCTTTCGCTTTCACAAAATTTGGTAGCAATGCTCTTTAGAAAATCAAGCAACAGTTCTCTCAAAATATGAATGTGTGGAGATGCGGACTGAAGAATTACATTCATTTTTAAAATGTTGGGAGGATACCTAAAATAAATTCACAAAATACTTTATTTGGGTCAGAAGAAAGGAACAAATAGTTTTTCTTCCCGATTTACAAAAGGACTTGCATTCTTCAGAATAGGCGCATCACTGTTTGCTGATGTCAAAGCAATTCTCTTTTTGCTGGAATCAATAGCATAAGTATATTACAAATACCTATAGTGCACACACAAAATAAATAAGAATTTTACTCGCCATTATTACGTACCCTTTTTTAACCTACTTTCCGAAGAAAAGAAAGGCTTAAGAGATTACTTTCCTGTCTGTATGTGTGCGCGTGTGCCCCAACCTTTCTATTTTTGAACGCGTCAACCGAATTTCACCAAATTCGGTACACAAATAGTACTTACTAAGGACACATGATCTTTATAGTTTTCAACCACTCCGGGACCTTACTTTCAAACTGGTGACAATTTTAATATTTAGGGAGAGATGCCTATCTCGGGAACAATTCAACCAATTTTAATCATATTTTGTATGCTGTCATAGCACCGTGTTAACCATTAAATTTTGAGCAGAATATTGTTAATCCGCCGTTTTTAAGATAACATCAAATGAAGAAATAAAGATTTCACATTATATCTCAAAAACTATTATACCAATCCTCACACAATTTGGCCTGTAAGTGATATTATGTTTGGCCAGGTAAACGTAAAAAATTGAAATTGGATAGGTACTTTTTTTAAAAATGGCGACAAAACAAATATTTTTATGTTTGTTTGGTATACCTACTATATAATTTAATCATTTTAAACCAAAATTTGTACACTGAAAGTATTTATTACAAACGTCATATATGCCAGCATATATATACTTTTGTCCGCCATTTTGTAAGATAGCACTACACAAATAAATTAAATTTTTATAATATCTCGGTAAACAATCAACCGATTTCTACCAAATTTGGCAGATAAGTAGTACTGCAGCAGATTATGTTAAATTATATGTTTTAATTATGCCAGACACATATATTCAAAATGACAGCTATATAGCTATTTTAGCTATATCGTTGAACCATGTAATCAATTCCAACTTACCGTTGTATGATGGCAGTAGATATTACAACTATTAACTGTATCTACACAAAGCATATTTCCCCCCATTTTCTGACATAGTGATCTATTTTTGTGCAAGATTAGCAATGCAATGGAATGAGTAGTTTTCCAATACCTTTTAAATGCTTATATGGACTAGGAACTAAGATAATTTTTTTTTGGTAAAAAAATATTTAATTTTTTTTTGTTCTGAAGAGGAAACCAGTTCAATGCTTCCTGCCCTGCCAAGCCGCGCGGCTCTGTCACGACGTAGCCCGCGCGCTGCGAGGCCGTGCAACTTGGTCTCACGATGAGCATTGCTGCGACGGCGAAACTTCACGCCGCCGGCAGAGATAGCGCACGCACGGCCGCACGAGCACGCACGTGGGTATATGTACTTGACCGGCGAATGTCTCCAGATCAATAAATTCTTTCTAAAACTGAAATTACGCTCTACTGGGACTCTCTTTGCGATTATGTTTGTACGAAAACTGAGATAATAAGTAATATTCCATAGTACCATACCAATATTTTTTTAATAAATTAAAATTTTTATTGAAACAATTTTTGTAAATTTTAATAATAGTTAGGGTTACATGTTGCTGGGAAGCAGGGGGAATAGGCGCCCCTGACTGTGACGTCAACCGAATTGGTTGTCCCAAATGCACCTGGTATTTTTTTCCTACAGCTACTATCCCTACATAGTTTATGAGACAATAAGTATGCTGGGAGGGGAAGTCAACCAATAAAAATGCCTGGCCAAAATCATTACCTTACATTTCACATAGATTCTGACAAATAAGTAAGACAGGAAGGAGGGGAAGCTGGCCAGTGAAAATGCTATGGTAACTAGAGGTACTATTTCCCTTGTATAAATCCGCGCCTCCCCACCACTCGGCTGCGTTATATAAAGGATGGAGCATGCTGACATTTCTCACTAAGCCAGCGTGAATTGAAAGTCAAAGAAAGATGTCCTGCCCCTTCTCTCCTAGTATTTTCTCTACCTATTAATAAAGAAAATGGTTTCCACCCATCTGTTTCCTGTAGCATTTTCTGATAATGCATGCAACAATTTTAATTCTTTTCTGTCGAAAGGGCTTTTACGGTGTCTATGCCGGTTTTTCCCTTTCTCTTCTTAGTATAGTAGTCTAGCTATAAGTACACTTCGGGAGGTTTTCATGGCCGAATCGTGGCCATGGCAGCCCAATCCCTTGCTGCCGCGATGCATGTCTCCTTGCATGATTTCCTTCCCTTGTAGGCGTATGGGGCTTAGCCCTGAGACGCAATTAACTCCCGTCCCTACCGCGGGCTCACACATAACACTTAGTTTTAGAGTAGGTTATAAAAAAATCTAAATCTTTCACTCCGATATCAGGGCTTCTTGTGTGCATAACCGAGTACCCTTCTGCTTCGTCGCCATTTTGCGTTTAGTGAGAGAGTTTAAGGAATAACAGCCGCCTTCCATTTAGCTTCGAGTTTTTACTCGCTATGGTATGTTATGTTGTAAAGTAAACGTTTATTAACTGGTTAAATTAATTTTGTCGAGGAGCTCAATAGTTTTTTTTATTGTAGATTGCTATTTTTAATTAACTAAAGGATGTATCATGCTTTGTCTTGTGTACATGTTAAAATGCAAAGTTATTAACTACGTTTATTTTATTTTGTGGAGTGATTGGCAGCCAGTGCGTCAAGTCCCCTCACCAAAGGTTCGCGCTTGGCCTGTCAACGAGCAGCGGAGCATTTCAACACAGACTGCTATTTTGCAACGTGTTGCAAATTCTTTTGAAAGTAAGTAATAGCACCGTCCAGATAATTAAAAGTTATGTATTTTGTTCGCGTGTATGTTTTTGACACACAATTGCCCTTTTATAGGTTACCGCTAGGCACAATAAAATCAATCAATTCCTGGAGTTGTGTCTCGAGTCTGCTTGCGGTCCTGTCTGTACGGTCGTAAGGAAACCTCCGCATTTTCACGCTAATATAAGCGGTGAGTATTTCCGACCACGTGACAAATATTTTGTGTAAGATTTTAAATATAATTTTTTACGTTATGTGGCTAACTTGTGTCCAGGTGAAATGACTTCCGCGCAAGGGCGTCAGAGAGTCCCCTTTTGTCCAAGTCAAATCGTCCGATTCACGGGAGTCCCTAGCAACGCAGCCAATCGTTGTTAGGCATTTCACTGCAGTCTTCCTTCTCTTATTCTGGTATGTAACTCCGTCGTGTGCACAAAAATGGCTCAGTACTATACTCATCGACAATAACATTGTAAGTAAAAAAAATATTCGTATTCATAAATAATTAATTTGCCCATAGCTTTAAATACACAATATGAATAAGATGATTTTTTTACTGTAGAATATAGCATTATGTATTTTAAAAGGCACATAACTGTAGAGCGGTAGTATTTTATAACTTTCATTATTTTTGTGATAGCAAAATTTTAAGTTTTATTTGACACAAAATA
The DNA here is from genome assembly GCA_002778355.1 of Clitarchus hookeri. Lineage (NCBI taxonomy): Eukaryota > Metazoa > Arthropoda > Insecta > Phasmatodea > Phasmatidae > Clitarchus > Clitarchus hookeri. The sequence goes on along the minus strand of NQII01000981.1, from coordinate 233,685 downwards.
GTAAATGTGTGGTGCGGAATGTATTTAAGATTTTTTATACAAGTATCATTTTGGAACCTATGGAAAGAGTTTCAATATATCCATGGCACAAGAAACAACCAATTATTAAAACAGTTGGTGTGTCAGCAGCAACCAATAGCATTGCCCAAGGAAAGGTTCTATCTGTATTGGCGCTAGTTTCTGGACTTACACAGCAACGACTATGATTCTATTTATTCTGAAACATGTCAAACGTGAACGAGTATACTCAGGATAATATATTAAGGGGTTAACTGGTGGCAGGATAGTTTTATATACTCCGGCTTTATTTGCAAATACGTATTTTTTTTTAAGTTTAGCATCGATCCCAAACGATTATTTGCATAGTTGTTAACCTGTCGTGACCACATTATTAATATTATTCGTACTCGTATGTTGCAGGTTTTTTTTTCTGGTGTCTTCAGCATGGATGAGCAGTTCCAAACCGAAGGACGGAAAATCAATACAAAAGAAATGTCGTTAATAAACACTTTTAAATCAAAACAGAATTAAAAATGCAATAAATAAAGTAAAAAATAAATTAATACTTTTAAAAATAATGTCTTATTTTTAAGCACATATATTTATAATTTGTAATAATCATGACCACGAAAACTTACATTCTTTTAAATATAATTTTTTCCCCAAACACGTGATATTACATATACTTCTTTTAAACCCTTGTCCCAGCACATGTCCCGATAACTGAGTGGTCTAAGGAGGACAGTGGCACACACTGACATAAATAAACAACATTACAGGTATCGATGGTGCACTTTAGCCTACTCCGAGAGAACTACAGCATGTGGAGTGCATGCGACAAATGCAAAAGCACGTAATTGGGAAACAAGGTGGCATACTGAGGTGATTCTAAATAGGGACTACAGTGTTTTTATTTATTAGAGCACGAAAGATTGTTTACCAACATTGGAGTAACTTATTGACAACACATAAATTGAATTAATTTTCTCACAAAATATTCTTCTTTATTACTACTGCAATAACGACGGCCTCACTTATGCAAGTTAATACCATCGAGCAAATAATATTGACGCGTCCCGCGTCCCGAAAGACAGTTTATTCGTCAGAAGACACGCTCTGGCGAAACTCACAGGCGGACGACCGCAATAAATACTAAGGGTTTTGCGGACGTGCTGGAATAATGACGCCAGGAAGACGCTGCCGCACCTCGCAGCTGCAAGGCGTGCTACCAAATGTTCCTGCACGTGCAGACGATATCCAGAGACAGCGGAAGACACGCGTGCATGGGCACAGCTGCGTTCGCAGCTGCCAAGGGACGCCGAGCTCACACCATCGGCTGCGTCTGTCCCAGGCCGGCTACCGCAATAAACGATGAGAGCTTTTGGCGATCGGGCGGGAATAATAGCTACACAATATCCGGGGACAGCGGAAGGAACACGTGCGCCAAACCAAGAGGCCACCCAAGTGTTCCCGCACGTGCAGAACGGAACAACAAACTTCCATGCCAGAATCAAGGGGCGACGCCGGGCCCGCCAGGCCACGTGCGGATCACAGGAGCAGCGGCCACGTGTTTTACGACCCAGGGGGACGCAGCGAGCAGCCCGGCCACGTGCAGAGGGGAGACTAGTTCAATATGGCGAACGAGCATACAAAACTGCGAGGAAAAGGGAGGAACAGATCAGTCAGCCTTCGTCAAACGAGGAGTGTGGACCGGGGCCGAAAGAAACGAGTTCGCGAGAATGTATCAAGACGTCAACGTCAGTCCGAGACAGTCAAGCGAGATGTGAGGAAGGAAGAGTCCGAGAAAACCGGCAGTCGGCAGACGGGAATCGAGGAGTGCGGATCGAAGCCAGGAGGAGGAGTTCGAGACCAGGCGTCGAGACGCCCACCAAGCCGGAGCAGTCCCAGGTCGCCAGCTGGGAGATGAACCATCGCCTCGAGACAAGCTAAGTAGAAAAATACCGGAAGTGCGACGAACCTTGCTCCCCCACGGCGCAAATCTCCGCGTCAAGCCTTACGTAGCACAAGGGGAGGGGAGAGTTGTCTAGTGTGTTCCTGTAGAAGTGACCCTGTTAAGCATAAATAAAACTGACTTATGGTAACTTAAAAACAAGGTGAATTTATTTGGTAAATTGGACCTAGGGACAATAGTGTCGACGTATTCCTACGCCCTAACACTGAGGGCTAGCATTAATTGCTGGTGCCTTACGCAGAGAGCAGATTCCATACCTACTTATAAACCATAGCATTGGGCAGGTATCAATATGATAAACTTCGATCATGTATACCTAGATGGCTGATAGTCATTTGTTTTATTTATTTCGAATATTTATAAATTACAATGACACTTAGGGCCAGTTGTACCAACAAGGGTTAGCGCTCGGGATAAAATCTATTCTCTTGTTAGGCTTAAAATGCGTTGTACGGTATCGTGTTACTGCTATCCAGAGATTTTATTCTCTTGGTAGCTATCCTGCCATGGGATGGCCTGCTAAGAATCTATCCTGGCGGTTAGCGACCGTTAAAACAAGTTTTGAACATTGTTTTAACGAAGTAATATTTTTAGCTGTTGGGACGTGAATCGATTTATTGGTTGAAAAAAAATTAGATTTGTGTACATAGTAAGAAAGCAAACTGTGCAAGTGTGTTTTATTTTGAATAATATGCCCCACCTAACCAAGCAAATTCACAATTCGTATGTAGAATCTGTAAAGTTTATAGAAAAAATGTACTAACTAATGCATTGTTTACAAAGAATTTTGTCCATCCTGAGAGATTAAAAATTCGTTAAATTGCATCGAGGCATGTTTACAACGAAAAAAACGTCTCGAAGATTATGCCTAATGTTTATAGGGAGAACCAGTTTGTAAATAATTTGTGCACGATATCACAACACCACGGCTTTGTACAACATATTTTCCGTACACGAAGTACACTAAATCATGCTATTTATTTTCAAGTTTTCATTATAAAGTTACTTTGCCTAATCCTCGACTAGTGCAAGAATGAATACAGTGGCTTATAATGTTTAAATGTCGGCATTACTAAGTTTCAAATTGCATCATAAGCAGGTTACCAACGCTATTTAAAGCAATATATAAGCAGCTGTGTTCCAGTTAGGAAGCTTAAATTAACAGTGGCAGTCGTGAAATATACTTCGTCTAAGCTCGTGTAAGCAACTGGAATATATTATGGAGCCAAAGGTTGCTGGTCCATCAATGTCCGAGGTTGGCACAGAGCTATCGACTTCAGATAGGGGCCTGCGGCAGCACCACACTCACCACATTTATAGGTCATTTAGGGGTCACTACGGGTCATTTAGATGTCTTCAGGGATAATTTAGCAGTCATATGGGTCATTAGGGGTAATCTGGAGTCATTAGGGGTCAGTCTTGTTAAGGGTCTGTCTGGCAGGAGTAAGTTGTGTGTGCTTTAAATGTGACCATGATTTGAAGCTAAGCAAAGAAATTGTTTGAAAGAAACTGTTGAAGATGCAACTGCATGGTAACGTGATCAAGGAAATAGATAAAATGTCTGGTTGAATGGATGCATCAAAAAAGTTTAAATCTCACTGACGAAATATTCTAGTAAGTTTATATATAGAGCAGTAGCTAGGCAAAGTAGATACACAAGTTAATACTGTACAAACAAAATACGTTTTTTCATGAATATGATGCAAGCCAATGATTGTACGAAGTCTACTATAGAGCTTACCTCTATGGATATACCTTCACCCACTGCTGGAATATTACATGGAAAACAGTGTTGTTACTGTGGAAAGATCTTCAGCAAAAGCTGCCATGCTCGGCGATATGAGAGAACCACCTGTACGAAGAGTCCTTTTCGCGCGATGAAGCATTACAACATTGGTACCATGCAGTTTATGCAAGGCGATACATTGAACGAACACATCGAGATCTGCAAGGGAAGATCTACTGGAAGCCAGCAAGTGAATGAAGCCAATACCTCCTGCTACATCGATGGGTACTGTTTCCGCAGACGATTATGATGGGACAGTTAATGCTAACGATGGAATGAGAGACCTACGAGGCATGATTGAGTCGGTATGTGTGGAATGTACACTTGCAAGATGTTCATGTGAAGTCTATGAACTTCAGAAGAAACCGTTGTCGGCACTAAATACTAATGATATCCATGTGACTCCTACAAAGAAAAGTAAACTTGATATTGAAGATGAAACAGGAGGTTAAGACGATCATGAGGACAGTATTGATGATGACTATGAAGACAGTGTTGATGAAGTATCTGATGAGAAGGATGATGATTCCCTCGACGCTCCCACACATTTCACTAACGAGTTTCCTTCGACAAGTGATGCGAAGAAGACAGAAGGCTTCAAGAAAGCTCTTTACATATTTCTCGAAGACCCAACTTGTTGATACACTAGATTTGTGATTGACCTGCAAAACCCCGCAAGGATCTCTCACACATTGTTGAGATATCTTCAATCATTACATTAGTAAACTGAAGGAATGGGGATATATCGCATGATGTGATGAACTGTTTTCTTCTGAAATTGTAATTACAAAATAATAATAAATTATTATAAAATAATTGTTCTCTCTTTATTTTTGTGTCGTATCCTTTTTTCCCCACAACTTTAAAGTGGTAATATGTACACTCGACTATTAATAGAAAGGTCTGCATATACAATTATGATAGACTTTAGTATAAAATGAATGGATAGTCGACTGCATACAATGTTAATTCAGTCAACATGTACAAATTCTGAAAATGGCGAATAAATGTAATTTCTATATGTATGGGATGGGGGTAAAACCGAAGGATTGATCGAAGGAATGATTTTGAGAAGAGCATAAATGATTATCGTCCTAGCTGCCATCGTACATTAAAGTCTCAAGGGTCTATTGGTTCGTAAACCATGTGCAACTGTGCTTTTAAAAGTGTTGGTAGATGCTGATCCATACCATGATTATATCATACTTGTGCAGAGAGTCGTTACTCATATGATGGGCTTGGATTGGTCACAATCTGTGTACCGTAGTTATGTCAACAAAACAGACGAGGTAGAGAATAATGTACAAATTTCGACTTCAAGAGAGGAGACCGGAAATGAAATTGAGAGAACTTTTTGCACGGTTCCGCTATACCATATGTACAATTTCGGTATGAATTAACAAAACATACTTAAATGTATTAAATTAAAGAAAATTTTCTTATATGGAATAATAAATACAGATTTTTGATTTGACATTCTCTATGCCTAAAAAAGTAATATGGCTACCAGAAAGACATATTTGCTTGAAGCTAGAAATGATACTTGCATACTGAATTTCACGAGCCTGCCTCCTAATAGTTCACAAATTATATTCGCCTACCTAAATGCCTGTACATATTCGCTTGCTTACGACCCGACTTACGAAAACATGTGGTCTGCTACATAATTATTTAAAAAGAATATATAAAAACAATCAATGTGAACATAGGCACATATGATTCAGACCCTGACTGAAAATAACGAAATTTATTTAATACAACATTTGCCTTCTTTAAAAAGTTTTTAAAATGGTAAATACAATGAATTTAAACTTAAGAAGCTCTAAAATAAATGTGGTAATGAGCTATGTATGCATTGATTAAAAAAATATATAACAAAATGTTTAATACATTAAAAATTTCTGTAATTTTACGAGGGAATGGCAGCCACTTTGTTTGGTGACAATTGTCCCAAATTTTCAGAAAGCCTTCCTATCATTACTTCAGTATACTGTGTACCATATAAGGAGGCCACATTCTTAACAGTTGACAATCGCCGCACCTTTTCGTTTATGTATTCATTCACCATCAACTGGTGTGTCAAGTATAGGCTTTGATGCGGCGAGTCGGCGGGTCCAGGTGGTGCTGCTACGTGTGGAAATTTGTGAACTGCTTGGGTGGCGCTGCATTCGTAAACGGAACTTGGTGGACGTATGTAGGGTCGTTCGTAAACGCTGTACACAAAATATATGTTACTTTAAAAATTATACAGAGCTCGCGGGAAAATAAAACTATTTGTATAGGCGCATAAATACGTTACTTTAAACAACAAAACTATAATATGTTTCTGGGTGTAGTTCGGGATATGGATAACAGATAGCATGGAAGGGCATGTTGTAACAGATGGCGCGCTTGTACCTCACAAGATGGCAGCACATGGTTGGAGAGTTGGGAAACATGAAAAAGATTTCGATATTTCGTTACATTTGGATACGAATCGTTTTATTGTGCATTTCATTTTGAACACCCGTACATTACTACTTTATCAAGAAGTTTCGTTTGTAACACTAAAAAACGCTGTTTTATGAACATGTAAAATATAATGTATTAATTAACCTTGAAACTCTTTCTTATCGCGTGTATTTTCGGCTGGTCTACCGTGCGTCAACAGTGCACTCAGAATAGTCAACGTCATATTAACTTTTGTTCGTTTGTGCATCAGCTGATACAGGATTTTGTAAATGGCACACTGTTTGTTTTGAATACATCAATTTGCCACTCACTGACTGTCAGAATGTGGCCTTCTTATATGAAATGAACTATAACTCAGTGGGAAGAGTATGCGACTCCTGTTCGAGAGGTTGTGGAATATTAGAAAACTAAGGTGGAATGACAGAGCATGCGACACGTTCCCCGTCAGGACCATAGGAGGAGACCGGAAGGAATATAGGAAAATCAAGGTGGAATGGTGGAGTATGAGACTCGCCCCTGCCAGGACATCAGGTGGAAGGTGCTCAGAAGGAATATAATAAAACTGGGGTGGAATGGTTGTTGTACTGATCGGGGTAGTCTGGTCTTGTCTAGCATCATCTAAAGCATCGTACAGCACCTGACACTTGTGCAATGTATGCTGGTTGGTAAGTGTTCATAACTTGTTTCCTTTAGCTTTTTTTATATATGTATGAATATACTGCATGTATATGAGTGTGTATTGTATGTCGGAATTCAATCATGTATGTCGACGCGGGTGCATCTAGCATGCGACAACGGTAACGCAAACGATGTTGCCGCCCTTCCTGACACATGATAGGGGAAACGAAGATGGCTGAAGGCTATTGTGGTCCTAGCAGATGCTGTGTGACCTTGGAGCCCGACATAACTCTCTCTCAGTTAGTGTTCTGTGTACTCCGCTCGACTTGCCGAGGCCTGCATGGTGTTCACATCGCCGGCCGACCATCTGAGCTACCTCACATATTCCCTAGCATACGACAACGGTCGCGTTCCGCTGCTAGTGTTATACACTGAATGCGATGGTTTAGTTTCAGTTGGTTTGTAAGAAATTGTTTGGTAGACTGATGTACTGAGCAGCACAGTCTGGTATTGTATAGCATAGTTCTTTTTTTTTCATTCTATGTCTGGTTCTTAAGGGTTACCCATGTTGGCGATGACATGAGCTGTCGACCCTTGTGTAGGACTGACGATCGTTTATATTATCATATAAGTATATTTACAGTTACCACAACTATGTGCCTCGTGTATGTATCACATTTGTATATATCTTGCTTTTGCATATATCAGTTTGCTGTAAGTTATTTCATCCTGATTTTTTTACGTATGTTTTCATAATCTATCTTTCAGACTTTAACAAAATCTAGTTTGTTTTCTCTAGTGGTGGAGGTGAACCTAATATTATCGAGGGTTAAGATAAATGAATAACCTAGAAATAATTTTTACACTTTGCCTTTATTTACAGACTTGATATAATAAGAATACATAATTATATTAGATACATGTTCAACATATTCTTCATTCAAGCGCTACATTTATGGTAAGTGTTTTTGCAAAACAATTCCTGCTGTGAGCATTCAAGTCAATCTTATTCGAATATACCATACAACAGTTAACACATGGGTAGGTCTTGTATACAGTGCCAAAGTTGCTATCTTCATGATGTTTGGTTCTGGTGCACTTACTGAATGTCTTGTCGCAATACACGCACTGGCTTCCCGATGAACGATAAACATGTCCTTTGCACTTCTTGTTATGTCTATACAGATTATCACTGCGGGTAAACACATCATCGCAGTTATCATAGTGGAACACTTTGTATGCTGGGCTGAACATGCAATGAGCTCTTTCATGCCGACATGCATTATAACTTTTACTTAAAGTATTTCCACAATAGTGGCATTGATATCGTAATGCTTGCAACATAACCTGCTTTCCTCCACCACGCTCGACAGCGAAATGACATTCATTTTACATGATGCTTGCTTATATGTGCTTATAAATATTTTCCTTTTTCATTTTATTTTTTAGATCAGTTTGAATCAGAGTACAGTTATGTTGACCGTATTGTTCCCGCACTTCACAACTGAAATTTCTTTGTCTAACATAACGTAATGTATGTGTTTCTTAGCAATATGCTACAATATACACAGGTTGTTAAATGTATGTAACTATTTGTTTTATAATTAATTTTATGTGTGTTTGCAACATCGTGTATCAGTGATGTCTCTCTTGCATGACTAATGGTTCGAGAGCCTCACGTAACATGTTAGGCAGCTTTACCGTTGTGTCTGGCAATGTCATTTATGATAGGTTGCCAGCTTCGTCAGTGACGAGAGACTTTCGAGAGCCTTGCATAATATAAACGTAATTTTAAGTACATAAACTTTATTCATAGACAATGAATTGTGTGTACATGATAGTTCCTACATGCATTGTGTAAGTGACTCTTGATTTCCACCTGACCGAGGCTCGCACGGAGCTGGGTTGCGCGGAAAGTCTGGGAGCGCATGTCATTGTTTTCATGTCATAACAGGCTGATGTGTAGCTGAAAGTTGTCTTCTCTGGACGCTGCTCGCCCGCCCTCGGGCTGTTCCCAGTTACTCTGCGTGGTCAACATGCGGACCAAACATCCTTGACAGGTCGGGGAGTCGTCGTGGGGAGCTGGTGGCGTCGTTGTAGGGAGCACCCAGCTGGGAATGGGTGAGCATGAAGTTTGGGTACTGTTTGACAACATGACCATCATGGAAGGTTTTAGAAAAGTAAATTATCCAAAAAATTGAAAATCCCGGTGGTCACCATCGAAATGGAATGCAAGAGCATGAAGTATACGATCTAGTAGGAAGGAATTAAATGATAATAGAATTTTCGAAACTCTGAGGAAACCCTCGCTTAGAATGCAAGAGAATGATGTATACGATCTAGTAAGAAGGAATTAATGATAATATAATTGGGGAAGACTCTGAGACAACCCCTCGCTTGGAATGCAAGAGCATGATGTATACGATCTAGTAGGAAGGAATTAAATGATTATCACATTTGGGAAGGCTCTGAGAAAACCCTCGCTTGGAATGCAAGAGCATTAAGTATACGATCTAGTAGGAGGGAATTAAATGATAATCGAACTTGGGAAGATTCAGACAGCCCCTCACTTGGAATGCAAGAGCATGAAATAGGGACCAGTCGGGGCATCGTAACAGGGATCCCCTAACTTTGAATGCAACAGCATGAAGTAGGGACCAGTCGGGACGTCGTCGCAGGGATCCCCCAGATTGGAATGCAAGAGCATGAAGTTTGGATGGAATGTTCGAGGAAAGTCCCCAATCCCATGTTTCTGAACCGCCTATTTCTAACTACTGTTGTATCTCAAAATATACGCGCCAGATCCATATAAAACTACTCAAGGGCTCTGCTTTGAACTATCCTACAGACTCTCCATCAATAAAATTAATAGGGTCACCGCTGAAAGTCCCACAGGTACACGCAGAGCGACAAGAACACAGCACGCCAATTCAGTCTTGCGTTTAGCGGCGAAGTGCGTTGGAGTGTTGCCCTTGTCGCTCCCGCGCTTCTCGGTCCCAAACACCAAAAAAAACCACTAGGTAGGCGGGGGCCTTAAATGTTTTCTACACAAGCACAACTGTGTGCGCGGAAATTAACATATACCAGCTGCAGGAAAGTTAATACCTAAATTGTGTGAAATTTTATTACTGAATTAATTGTGCAACTCTTTTTCGACGTGAAAATATTTAGATTTACCACCAAGATGTAATAAATAGTTTAAAATTATGTATAAAACCCTTCAAAACTGCCAAGGTCACACACGGAAAATTGTTACTAGGAATCAGAAAATTAACCGTAGCAGCTGGTCACGTGGCATATTTACAAATACGTTGGAGCGGCGGGCGGCTACGTGCCGATGCGAAGTGTGCGCTTGGAGGGGCGAAGGAACACCGACCTTGACAGTGAATGCTGCGAGTATAAGGCTGCTCAGGTGGCCTGTACATAGACAACGGACCTTGAACCATCCCAGGGCTGCACATGGCGCGAGCGACGAAGTTGCGCCACAACAAAGACGAAAACGCACTGCCTTCTTATAGTGCCCACCTTTCTTACGCGTTCAAAACGCCATATGCAAATTTTGCACGTCACGTTTGTTACTTTTGAATTGATTTGTATTCTCGGCTCAAAATAGATAGAAATTCTTTTAACGGCTTAAAATTATTTTAACGGCTAAGACGTACTGAAAATACGTGATGTATAAGTTAACTGGTACCACGGGGCCGTACACACCCACGTGTCAAGACTTCCTTAAACTTTTTTTAACTGTTAACCATAAAATTATTCTTATTAAGAAGGCCATTCCAGCGCTTCAGAGGCACTATGCAACACGAAATTACCCCATTTGATTCAAGGATAATTAATTTTGTTATTGTTTTAGCAACAAGCGTGGCAATAAAAGTTATCTTCTGTTTTATTAGAACTGTAGTATAACGAGAGTTAGAAATGCGTTCTCCGAAATCAGTCGTAAGTGATGGTTCCATCACAAACTTGCGGAATAAGGGCAATGTATAAAGATTACGATGAAATCACTTCTTGTGCCTGATTTTTGAGAACGCATTCCAAACCAGAGTAACTGAATCTCTAATGCAATGCAAAAATAAATTCTTACTTGTATAGCTATAACATAACGAAGTTAGCCTTGAAGTGAAAGTAGTTTTTGCGTAGTGGGTTTGAAACGCTGGAATGGCCTTTCAAAGGCGCCGCCCACCAAACCTGCATCAACAGAGTTTAAATGGGGAATCTATGTTGAAGAAATTCCTTCACAATGCATCAATATTAAAGATAAGTTTCAAACAAAAAATATTCGAAGTGACATACGGTAGCTTATGGAATAATGGCACTTTAAGAAATCGTACGATTTTTATGTTTAATATTTTTTCCAAAATTTTAAATTTATATTTTACAAAAGAAAAAAATTATAGGATACATTTTTTGAAATTTTCTTAACGTGGCAGTATTCGCTTAAATAGTTGTATGTAGTATTTTTCGAAACATTTATGTTTAAAATTGATGCACCGATGACTTTTTTTAACACTGGTTTCCCATTTGAACTTCCGTAGCTTCCGACTTGGTTGGCAGAGCCCTTCACTCTCCTACGGACGTTACAAGACAACGTTGACGGTGTCATCTTCAACGCAGTATACAACAAGTACTGTAATGTAAAAAAGCATTGAACTGCGTGATCGCTCTCATAAGAAATTACTTACCACTTCAAGTTAACTCATTTTTTTCCTCTATATTTCGAGAATATTTCATGGTTTCGTGAAATATCAATGATAACTTGATAAAAATATCAAATAATGTGAAGAAAAAAAATTACTATTTTCTAAGTGTAAGTTTGGGAATTTTAACTGCAAATCTTAATTCCTGCAAGTTAAAAAAATTTTTTTTAACAGGAATGCTGGGTTTCAGCTTAAATGTGTGTCGAAATCACAGGAGTGTCACTTTGCGATTCCACTGAAATACATGTGGTTCACCTGTATTCTGATTCTAAATTTTATTTTAAAAGGTAAAAATGAATTACAAGCGTTCCACGCAACAAATGTTTAAGAAAATGTCTATGACCAGCTTACAAGGAGAATTATTTTGGGATTTAGCCTAACGCATTAGTTTTGTTCAATTTTGGTATTTATACGAAATAATATATACCGTAAACTCAAAACTGTCGCAACTCCTTTCATTCGTTTTTCAAATATCATTTCCCGAAATTGTTGTACTTTTTAAGACTATTATTCAAAATCACAAAACAGTATGTAATTGTCTCTGCTTCTCCCTTGAAGATAGCAGCGACAAGACATGCCAGAACTACCGGCAAAACTGTAAAGCGGCTGGAGCTAGTTTGTGCGAACCATGGTGACGTCACGTGCTCGTGGTTACTCTAAGACGATGTCCGTCTTCTCGCGGGCTGGCCTTTTCTACTACTCTATTTGTGGTTTCTTCACACATTTTGACAAGCGTTTTATACGTGTGTTAACATAAAAGCACCTTATTTCACGTATAATTAATGAGAATAAAAACAGGGAGAAAACCGTTGTGGTTAATGCTTAGTAATCCTACTAATATTATAAATGCTAAATTCTGCGTGTATGTTTGTTACCACTCAGCTCCATAACGGCTGAACGGATTTTGATGAAATTTGGTATGTAGGTACTTTAGGTCCTGGAATAGGACATACTATACTTTTTTATCCCGGAAAATTGTACGGTTCCTGTGGAGTAACAACACCGACTGCTATAGCTCGATAACAACCGGGACAGAATATTTAACGTGCCCTCCGAAGCCCGGAAGCGCTCAGATGTTATGCCACTAAACGGTCACCCATCCAAATGTTTGCCGCTGGGATAGTTGCTTAACTTTGGTGATCGATTAAGATCCCCCAGCCAAGCGGGGGATCTTATTTCTAAAGCTACAACTTGATGAAACTCACGTTTTGATTTTCATACATCGACGCTGGAAAGCGGAAATGTGGTAACTACGCGATAGTTGCACAGATACACTCCAAAAACAATACCCTACTTCTTGGCTATCGGGTAACTAATATTTCCTTCATTTTGGGTTGCCGTAATCAGTAAAAAACCTAGGCCAACATTGCATACTTTTGTAATTTTTTTTTTACATAAATGAATTGTCTTTTCCCTATTTATTTATTAATGTATCACTGTAAAACACAATTGTATCCGGGTGAAGCAGGGCCAGTTCGCCAGTAATACATACATAGGCATGTAGCAGAAGTGCTAGAATTAAATATTTAATTTCTTATTAAATCAGGATGTCCACTGAAATTCCATTTTGGAATTCCTTGACTTTTCCGTTTTCCAGGCAGAATTTTATCATTTTCCTGACCTATTTTGAGAACCAAAACCTTCCAATACCATGTTTCCCCCTGCTGCTCAATGAAGCAGAATCAAGTTACACTGCAACAGACCAAACAAGCAAGGCCAACATTTCATTCAGCCCATCATCATTTCATGCTATATATGCTATTGACTTCACACGAGTGCCCATCACAAACACAAATATACTTTATTTTGTACATATATAGCAGAAATGTATTATAGCCAGTTCACAAATTTAAAAATTTTAATTTTAATCACAGATGCTTATAATTACATGAACCCAAAGTCACACAACTATCAAGTTATGCAGAGTAGCAATTTTATTTTACATTTTCCCTGACCCAGGTGAAAATTCCCTTCACTTTTCCCTGTCACATGAAATTCCCAAACTTTTCGCTGTGGGTGGACATCCTGTAAATACACTTTAAACTATTTTATCTAAATTCCCTGACCTTACAAAAATTTCCCTAATATTTCTCTGACTTTTCCAGAAATGAAAAATTCCCTGACTTTTACAGGCTTTCCCTGATGTTAGCTATCCTACTACTGCACTAGATTCGCCTGCTTTACCATATCAAGAATAAACTATGTCTGCAATACCATTTGCAAATGAACACCCAAAACGATTCCTTGCACAATTACTTTCAGAATTACAGAACCTGATACTAACTCGTTAAAATACATAACAGAGTGGCCATTGTTACTATTGTTTGTACAAACAAATTATACATATAATCAGCATATTTCTTGTTTACCTCAAACAAACTGTTAACCATTTCCTCGGTGCTACGGCTTTCTCCAGCGAGTATCTTCTTTATTATAATGAACTTCTATTTTCCTACGTCAACCGTTAAAACAATTTTCAGACTTTCTGAAACACTCCATAAAAAATGTGTTCCATCAATGAATTCATTGTATAGGGTAGCAAACACTGCTCTTTATCTAGTTTCTTCCATGCCTTATGTACACACTTTCGTGTATTCGCATGTTGCATTTCTACATTTAAAATCACTGCAACAACTGCCAGCTGTACAACTGAAAACTTCGCAATTTTGAAAATAACTGACGTGAAAGCAGAAACGGACTGAACAGCACGCATATGTGTACAAAGCCGTCATACGGCACGGATGACACTGACTGAGTGATCATGGCACTGACATGTCGATATAAATGAATAGACCTTTTAATCTAGCATTTAGCTTACCTGAACTATGCAAAATGTATGAAGTGTAATGTTTGCTTAGCATGATTTTGTTTGGCAAATTAATATATTTCACGCGGCTACAGAAGTATAACAAGACATTATTGAATCACTATTATAAACAAATTGCTGCTCTTCATTGAAATTATACAGTTTTCATTACATTACTAAAAATGTATCTTTGTATATAATTATAAAAACCTGTGTTCGAATATTTAAATATTAACATACAATTTAAGGTTGAAACTAGCGGTTGATAGGCATGAGCTTTTCAAATCCCACCCTGCCATACAGTTCTGTTGTGATTAAAAAAAACTGAAGATGAAAACATAGGAGTAATAAGGGCGAATACATTTATAAAATCTGTATCCAAGTAGAAGAAAAAACACACTGCTTAACTGTCTCCACCTAAAAGTTTTTTTTCTGGTGGGCTTGTATGTTTTGATTGCATCGTTATTCATCTGGAAAAATAAACACCAAAAATCGAAGAAACCAAAATTTTTGTAGATTTGTGATAAATCATAAATGTTTACACATCAAAATAACTCCACCGAGTTTAAAATTTATTACTGTTTCGATACCTTGAAACAAATAACCAGCTATGGGCTGTTACTTCACAATAATAAAAGTTTTTTTTCCCGGATAGTTGAGTAATGTCACTTCTGTCTTGCTTATGAAAATTATGGAAACTAATATTTTCGTTTATATGGAAAATATATTGTCAGTAGGCTGTGCTCTCATCTTTCTAATGCAAAACTAAAAGTGCACTCCCATCATTTAGCTTATCCACGTAGCTAAACCAAAACAAGTCAAAAAAATTGAAATTCCATTCACAATCATGTCCAAAATTAAACATGTTATGAAATGCTTCAATGTTTTGTATGTAAACAAAGTAATTGAGCATATTTTAATTATGTAAGTGTAACACACACATTTACATGTATCTGTATAAGTGTACCTCAAATCTTGTTTTATGTGTAATAAGTTATAATGTATATGTAATAAAATGTAATGTATGCTGACCGCACTTGTGTTGGTGAAAGACTGCAAGTTAAGAAATTCCTTTCAATTAGAGCATTTTCTTACAATATTATTTCAGCTACAAAAATTTATTCTAAATAAATAATTTTCATTGAGTTTTGATAACATTTAAATTTTATGCAGTTACTTACAACACACACCCATGAATATATTTTACTAACACCAATTTTTTAAGAGCCCTGGGCCTACGCCTTAATTTTTGTTTGCTATTATAAGTAACGTCTCCCTTATCCGAAGCGGTAATTGTAAAGAATAGCAGCTTTTTTGAAGAAGACACAGTAGACTCACAAAAGTTATATAAATGGCTTTTGCACACCTTACCCGTTTCATATTTAGGAGAGCGTAATGATAAAATACGCAAAATGCCGAAAATAAAATAGATAATATACGACGAGTTCGACCGCTTTGTTTACGTCGGACGCCATGTTGTAGAGTCCTGTTTGCTGTGGATGCGTAAAATTTACCGTAGGTAAGTTGCAGTTCGGATGCAAAACAGTGTGGTTTGTCGCGAGTCGAGTGTTACTGCGCGCGTGAGTTGTGATGTCTGAATACGACAGTGCGAAGGCTTGTGATATAAGAACGGAGGGTGCAAGTACAAGTGCTTCTGTGCGTGACAGTCGTCTATGTGGCGGGTGTTACCTGGACGTTGGTAATTATTAATTTTGGGGCTTTTCTGTAAAAATAAAAATAATTCATGGAAAATTGTATATTTCCACTCTACTAATGATGCAGAACACTAATATACTAAGGGCATTAAAGTCAGACTAATTTCGTAATGTGTGGCCACCTAACATAACAGAACCTAACCCCACGATGGGTGAATCACTATTTTACATTTTAAAACTAACCTAGGATTGTTGCGTTTTACATTAACCTAGGATTTTTGGATTTTACACTAACCCAGGATGTTTAGGTTTCATACTAAACTACGAATGTAGATTGTAGGGATTTAAAGGAACCATAAACAACACCAAAAGAATGTAAATTGACTCACCTAGGTAGCGGGCTGGTATAATTGCTCTGAAATTAATAGATGTAAGCAAACATATTTTGCAGGTTTTTTAAATATGTTCTACTTATTTTAACATTACGCCCTCTTGAATATGAACAAGGTAAGCTGTGCAGAACCCATTAATGCAACTTTTGTTGGTCTAGGACGTTTCGTTCATAAACGTAAACAAACTGGCTGTACTACTCATTTCGCAATTTAATATGTTGTACTTATTTTAAAGCTACGCCCCTAGTATATTCATGTTCTGCGTAATTAGTAGAGTAGAAATATATCATAATTTTGAATGTTTTTTGTGTTTTTCAGAAAAGCCCCTAAACTTAATAATTACCAATTATAACACTACAATCAGAGGTTAAATTATAAAACTAAAATTATAGGTAAGATAAAAAATTTAAAATAGTTACCCTGGGGTTAAGTTAGATGGGCACATATTAAGAAATTGGGTGGACAAATGTTAAATTGAAGTATTCTCATATCTTCTGTGGGTGTATTTTTAGTGATTTTAACCCTACAATTTCCCTGATTTTCATAGCCCTCCCCACTATCATTTTTGTGGTTTTTAATCATAATATGTTAATGCCCCTAGTAAATTCGCATTCTGTGTAATTAGTAGAGTCGAAATATACCACATTTCGGGATTTTTTGTTATTTTCAGAAAAGCAGCTATTCTTTACAATTACCTCCTAAGCATTCTGTACATCCTACTTTTCACCTCACCTTCCTTTTGCAAAACATCTTACTTCTCAAGTACTGGGTTTGCAAAACTCAGCTTTTTCCTAGCGAGTTGTTGCACTCAAACTCTCCCTACTATTCAACACTGCGATACATCCCTCCCCTTTTTTAACCTAATTAATTTAGTTCCTACCCTTACAACTTCTCCCATTCCTTTCCCTACCTCGATCAAGCTGCCTAGGGCTGTGTTCCAAAACGAGACACTAGAGTAAAGTAGGTAAAATATCAACGTGTAACACAGAGAAAAGCAAAAGTAAATGTGGGTTTGTAACGAGCAAGATGTAAATAGCTTGTTGATTACAAACGTGTATTGATTAAGCAACTATTGTAAATACCAAACTAAATTTATCACTTCCACAATTTCTTTCATATTCAACAAAATAATCAGATACAGAAATAGCTTTACTCACCATAACTTAACCATAAACATTCTGTCAAAAATGCAGCAGTTATACAAATTAACTTTTATACAAAAAATACTTATTTTATAACTTGCCATTTGAGATTTTTCCATCTGCGTCTAATCAGAATGTCCACATTTCCTTTCAGTTTGTTTAATTCTATTAAACTACCCACCATCTTCAGTTTACCCTTCGTAAGTTTGACTTTGGCAAGATGCTTAGAGCAATCAAGTAGCAGTTTTAGGACACTGCCACGAGCAAGTAAAACATTTACTCAGTGTGTTTTAGAACATTACCTAGGTATTCATTCGTTGCCTGCTTAATCAGTTTTCCNACCATCTGTTTCATACGATCCCTTGCGCTATCACATCCTATTTACTTCCACCATATGTATACATTTGGCCATACTTTTTCATTCTTTTTATCTCCCATGCATAGTACAGAAATTACCCCCAGCCTTTATTATTTTCTGTGGGACAAATTTCGCCAACATTCTCTCTAAGATTCCTCTCAATTCATTCCACAAGCCACCTACACTTTCTACCTTCGCCCACTGCTCAAACCTATCCCTCAAAAATTTCCTGCCACCTCCTTGTTTCGCCTTCTATTATTATTCTTAACCTAATGGTCCTCTACCTTCAACCTTTCAATCCCGATTTTTACCACCGGAATATTGTTATCACTGATATCTTAGACTGCTGAAACAATTATGACATTCTCGACTCAGACAAATGAAAAGCATGATGCAAATTTTGGTATGCTGCGAAGTGTGTCTATGCAACCAGTTTGTGGTTCAAAACTATAACTGACCAGTCATTGAAGTTGTATCTATCAGAGTTCCAAGGTATACCCATCCCTATGGTCGCATTTCTAGTGCAATAAAATGTTGATTAATTATGCTGCTTGATAAATTATTTCAAGGGTACTGAATTTCTAGGTTAAAAATTATTTTCTGATTTATTTAGATAAGAGCTTGGTTCATTATGGTTAGATGACTAGTAGAGTCAAATAGTTTATTTTCTGTTGATTAATTGCTTCTAGGTATAATCTGTTCGTTATTCTTATTTAAAATTTTGTATAATTTAGGCCCAGTACTTTTAAAATTGTCTTGTTCCTTGGTAAAAATCTGTATAATGTTCATTATTATTTATTAACATGTACTGAAATATAAGCCTATTTTTTAGCGTTGCCAGCAATTCTGTGTAGACATGTAACTGACCTCTTTTACAGGGGGCAATTGTATAAATAAATAGACATTCATTCCATTACTACATTTAACCACAATACTTCACAATACAATGTTTAAACACAATAATCAGCAGAAAACAGTGGAATTTTCGTACCACTCCTAAATACAACACCCCATTCGTGTCTAGTTCAATACATTTTTACGTTCACGTAACCCCCAGATCACGCCATACCAGCCAAAAAGCATCCAGAATTCAATCAGAAGCCTACGGTAACTACCCATTTCACTTTATACACAATAAATACATCAGTTACAGTCCCAGTTTAAAACACGTCACCTATACAAACACCAAAACAATTTGCCCTTGCCAGGCAAGCATTCGCTCTACTAGCACGCACTTCGAATTCCTTACGGAACTGAATGCCTCTACAGAGATCTTTATTTCGGTTCTTAAATTTGACCGATTTTAAACTCTTTCTAGAATCAGGAATCAAATTAATTTTTTCGCACACACTACAAATGCAAAGTAATGATTAGGCCCAAGTGTCTACAATTTTTCTTGACAGTTCAAATTTCGCAATGAATTAAACCCTACACACTATGAACAAACTTTACGGCTGTAAACAAAAAATTAAACACCTTCAAACAATACACAACAATTTTCAAAATATTTCCCCAGAACAAGTATTTAAATAACATAGGACCCTTATACCAGAGGCGTATTATGACCAATGTGATAAAATTATAAAACCAAACCATAGGTTGGAATTTAGTTCTTCATAAATTACACATTTTTAAACGCATCCTTCTAACAAAAAATTTAATTCCATACACTTACCCACAGCTCAGTTCCCCAACTCATTTTCAAAACACAGTCTTTCTTCACAAAGACTTAATATCACCTTCTTCTCTACATAAAATTAAAAAAAAAGTGGACACTAAAAAAAACTACCTAAAACACACTTCACTCCCGCATTTCTTTCCTCGTAACATTCAAACGACAGCGTAAAATCACAAATACTACAAATTAAATATCACAAATTCAACTTTTCCACAACATTCGAGCTACAGCTCTCTGCTGAAGGAACTGATCACCGGAGTACTCGCCCACTCTGCTTAAAGTTCAAGCCTTTGATCGAAGAAAAGCAGCAAAATAGTTTGGCAATAATGGACTTGGAAAAGTAGTTTGACTACTAATATATTAATTAATGAAAACACATACAATTATAATACATTAATAAAAACAAAAAAAAAATCGTATAGATATATGTAAAAAAATACTGATAATTAATTTGTTTGAGATGTTTAAATAATTTTTGGAGGATTTCAAAAAACAAGGAAGCATTTCCTTAACAGATAGAACAAAATTTTGGAGATAAATTTTAAATTAAAGCTTGACGTTTATTTTCACTTATTAATTATATTTTTTATTATTATTCGTGCTATTACAGTATTACTAATTTTTGAAAATTTTTCACTCTTTATTTAAATCAATATTGTTTGTTATGATATGAATATTCAAACCTATTTTGTGGTACTGCCCATTATTACCATTTTACATTATGTTATACTGTAAAATATAACATTAATACATTTTCAGACAAGCCTATATTCAGTGAGCATTCTGGTTACCAACTGAGTCAACTCTGTGATTTGAAATAAATAAATAAATAAAGTGTAATACAGTTAAAAAAAATTTCTAGACAGTCTACGTAATTGGTAAAGTTAATGATATGGATATAAATACGTTAAATTGCCTCTCATATGCAGATGTGACTGTAATAATTGTCTGAGCACAATACAATGGTTTTTTTGTAATATACCATGTCATCAAAACTGCAAAAACTAAACTAAAAGAGACATCTAGCTTGCTGACATGCAATGATTTGTTAGAATTTTATATGTGTATTGACTTTAACATTTATATTTAAAAAATAGGTATATAATATTCAAGAATGTTCAATGTAATGTAATATAATTACACGTTCAGTAGCACAACTACAAACCAAATACTGTGTTTACAGTAAAATATCAATCAGGATTGAAACTTTACCATAAACACACACAGACTGGAATGAAGTAGGATAGAAAAGAGACAATCTAGTCTATTCACAAAGGTGGACTGGAGTGAAGAACCCGGATTGAAAATTTTATCGTAATTAAACACCCACCAGACTGAAATCAAAGCAAAGTGGAAGTAGTAGGTCGCCCCTAGGTGAGAACCATTAATTTTTGTTATTGCATTAGGATAGTGGAAGACAAAGTGGAAAATAAACATCGGAAAGGGTCAAAGAAATGTTTGGACAGACAAGGAAGTGGAGCTTATGTTGGATGAGATGAAAAAAAAATAAATTATATTATTGGATGGGAAAAAATACAGAAAGGGAGAAATATTCTATTTGATTTGGTTAGGGCGGAAAAGGATAGCACTGGTTTTTAAAAGGACTGCCGAACAGATGATGATTAAGTGGAAAGGTCTGAAGGCTGCTTTTTTAAAAACAAAGATAAATAACAAGATGAGTGTGGTATCTCAGGAAAAAACTTCATTTTGCGATCATTTACAGCAGTTGTTAAGGAACCTACCATCTTGCGTCACTGCAAACCACACTTTAGAAAGTCAATAAGGTAAGCTTTATTTATCCTTTCACATTAATAAATATAGCCTGACGAGCCCAGATGCATGTTCTGTAGTAAATTGTCCTTAATTGACGCATGTTATTTTCCAATAATCAAGGTGATGTGAACAATGCGTCCACGAGCTTCTTCTGCCACTCTGACCACCAGAGTCACTTCAACTGCACCAGCTCCACCGGCCCGCAACAAGATCAGGTCAAGAGTATGTATTGCAGGTTGACAGGAACGGAAATTTCACCTTCTACCCAACAGGTACTATATGACTCAAGAGACTGTCCTACTTTATTTATTACAAGAGGTAACTCTTGCAATAAATTAGTAGGCGATCCGAAACAGTGTTTACCCCAAAGACACAGCAATTGGGTGCACAGGTCATTGGTTGTTACATTGTAGCAGCTCGTACCACGACATATGTTGTAACACACCACCAAGTGATGTCAACTGGCCTGTAGGCCGAAGCTAAAGTACCAAGTGCCCCAAAGTGCAAACAATAGAGCGTGGCATTTTTTTCGAACATATCACATAACTTCAATTCATTTAAATATACAGTCAGAGGTGGGTTTTATTGTGTTAAGGGCCATAAAGTGTGGCAACACACACCCCTTTGAACAGGTGGATTCGTCTGTCCCTTAAGGAGACGGGCACCTGGCAACACTGGAGCAAGTTGACGTGAACCACATGTCCACGAATTACTTGTGCCCACTCTGACTGCTGCAGTCACAGCTACACCAGCTACACCAGGCCACACCAACTACATCAGGCCAAGAGTGAGTAGTGCGGGTCGACAAGAACGGAACTTGCACCTTCTTGCCGACAAGGATTATGCAACTCAAGAGACTGCTCTACTCAATTATTACAAGAGGTAACTCTTTAAATAAAAGGGTAGGCGGTTCGAAACTGTGTTTACCCCAAAGCCACAGCCGTTGGGTGCACTGGCAATTGGTTGTTGCATCCTCGCAGCTCGTGCGGCTGAATACGACGCAATGCATCGCTGGGTGATGATAACTTGCTGGTAGACCAGAGTTGAAGAGATAGGTGCTCCAAAGTGTCATCCAGTAGTGCACAGAATTTTTATAAACATATTGAACACAGTCACCATTTTCACGGATACAGTGAGGGGTGTTTTTCATTGTATAAATGGCAATCAAGCATGGCATTCCACACCCCTTTGCCCAGGTGGACTCGTCCATCCCTTCCAGAGACAGCCGCCTGGCAACACTGTAGCCAGTGTAATTAAACGCATCATCGGAAGTTAAATTAAAACTCTTTTATGATAAAATATAATAACTTATTATGTCGGTTGTCGCCACTTGTGGCGAGAGCGGACATTACTCGCCCCAGTTCGTCTCAGCACCTGAAAGAAACCAGCAGCGTCGGTTGCCTGCATTGCGAGCCCCCTCAGTACCAGCATGTAGCCCGCAATAATTTTCACTACAATAGTTATATATTAATCAACCGGAACATTTGTGTTATTTTAATGTACTGAGGGGAGAGTCAAACGCCCTCTCACCGGAGAGTTTAATGCAATCGCATCTCAATCTAAGACCACGTGTTTTTCACCGTTTAAGTGCTGAGTCCATACCATCCATCATTCACGCATTATTCAACTGTAGCAAGGACATTGAATAAACCGCTCAACCAAGTGAAATCAGTGTCAATTCATTGTAGGGCATCTTTTGTAGTGTCACAGGTATTTATTTAGCATAGTTCAGGCGTACGAGACGGCCTACAGTCTCGTCATCAGTTATAAAAGTGCAACAGTAAGTATGCGACAACTCATCAACCAACTGACGGAGGAATACCAGGGTCCTTATGGGCCGTCAACCGGACGACCCTCATCATTAGCTCACCACTGAGTTATGGCGCCGGGAAATATAATATCAAACCAGCTCTCGCGACCACGTCAAAGTGAAATGAAAATACGTCACCAGAAATAGAATACAGAGACGTTTATCAATAAAGCATAAAAGTGTATCCAGTGTCTAATTATAAGAGGGGAATAGCGTTTTTTTTATAAAGGGAGACTACCTATAAAGGCCTCCAACATGGAAATTTTTCATTTACGGCAGTGACACACACCGACAAATTCACAACATCAAGCTTAACAGACATTTGTTAATCAATGGGGGTGTCAACAATTTCTTCATTTTAATTTGTAAAATTTAATGCCTGTGTAATTATATCATATAGTGTTTGTGCCATATTTTACCACTTGGCATTTGACGTCGGTTCACACAACCTGTCGCGGAAGCTGACGCCATTCGCCCAGTTCGCCTCAGTACATGAGCCAGACCGGCAGTGTTGGTCATCTGCTCCATGAATCCCCTCAGTACCATCATTTCAACTGATCTCACTTCAATAAAATAGCAACGTAATTCAACGGATTACTTTTCTGTACCAAGGGGAGTACCGCCTGGTGATTCAAGGGAGATGATCCGATATATCTGTGTTTGTTTACAAGTTACGTCTGAGGTTTTATTTTTTCACAGGAACAGGACAGCTGATGTGGTGTGATTTCGAGGCGAGAACGAAAGTAGTCAGATTAATGTAACCCCAGTGTAAAGCTTTTCACTAAAGAATGTACTATGCCATTGTATGTTTGTTGGTTCACTTATTACTCATTACAGAATAAACACATTGTATTTGTGTTACACACTACAATACTGTTAGTATATTTACCTGTGTATAGTCCATTTTAGATAGGTGTTCTAAATTTTCCAGATCCTCTCAAAAGAGCATGTATTAAAAAGCTTCTGATAGCTCTATGGAATCAATCAGGACACATACATATAAAAATTTAATTTACAACACTGTCATTAACATATACAAAAACTTAATTTTTTGCCAATATATGTTTTTTGTTTAAGCTATTTATGTACAATTATATGTTTGTTGATTAACTTAATTTATAATTGTATATTGTGTTAAACAAGTATAGACAGATATACGATGTTAATGTTTGTGTGGCATAATATTCAGAAGACGGAGGCATTTAATTCCTTAATTATGTTTTCATCAGACACTGAAAGCGAAGACGACAATGTTGTGGAGCTGTAGTCTGCAGAAATTCCAAGGGAAAGAATTTATCTTACACAGTCAAATCCATTTTTAAAATATCAATATATTTATTTTTCCATCATACTTCTTGTATAAAAACAAATAGGGAAAAATAAATAAAGCCACTTTCTACCAAACTTATCCAGACAATAATAATTTCACCCCTTTACATTAATAATTTAGTTTCAGCGATTTCGTGGTACAAGAGCCTTCTGTTTGTAAACATCAAAGCAACAAACTCAGTGAAATGGTTTTACGTGGGAAAGAAATTTACCTCTGACATCATGAAACAAGACAGCCAATAGAAACTATTCTTTCTAAATATCGATTCTACATTGTCTAGACTAAGATCAACACATCTACGATCGGAAATCGGCCGCTTTCGTTGTGAGGCAGGACAGCATCCGGCCCTCCAGACTGTTTGCCACGCCATCCATCCACTGTATCAACCGCATACCCCTCTCCCCTGACAAGGGCAGTACACCAGTGTTGTTCCAGTCACTGCTGACATCATCGGAGCTGCTCACAGAGGACATACAGGCGTTCCTAAGAGATTGCACAAGGCTATTAACCACGTATGGTATGTGTGTGAGCAGGAATGGCCCAACTGTGTGGTGGTCAATTAGGGAAGATGCATGCTTGTGGTGATGCACTGTGTGAACCACAATGGAATGCATTGCGGTTAGTTTTGGAATGGGTTACAATGCAGTTTTGTGGGGTTAACTTTATTGCCCATTTTCCCCAATATCTCCTCAATTTTTCAATGTAGGTTTGTAGTTTTATTTTCGCGTATATCAACTTTTTTTTTGCATATATTACTTTATCGTTTGGATGTAAAGTTATGTTAGCTACATCTGACTTAGGTATGTATTGTGTGTATAGTGCATATAAGAGTGGTGAAAGAACTGACATTTGGGGGGACTCCTGCATGTATATGTCTGAGTGAGGATTTGCTGACATTTAATGTGGTATAAAATTGTCTTTCTTTCAGAAAATCGTGGCTTATTTTCCAGTAGGCATCTGGTATTTTTCCTCAATAACTTCCTGGACCAAGAAATTGTAGTGGACTTTGTCAATGGCCTTGTCCATTAAAATTACTATTGATTTTTCTCTTCTGTTTTGACCTTGCATGATATATTTCGCTACCCTGGTTATTGCATGGTTAGTTGAGTGTTGTGCTCTAAAACCCATCTGATAGTTGGGGAGGAGTTTATTTTTTTAAAGGATTATTTGAAGTCGGTTGTAAATTATTTTATCATAAATTTATACCATGGTATTGAGCAAACTAATAGGTCTTCGGTTCTATGGGGGAAATGCGTTTTTACCTAGTTTTGGGAGTGTTATGAGTTTTGCTGTTTTCCATTTTTTTGTTATTTTTTTTATTTGTGAGCATTTTGTTATATAACTTGGTTAGATGTTTTATGTTTTGTGTTGTCTGAACCTGGTGCTTTATTATGTGGGAGACTTTTAATGATATGTGTTACTTCTTGTGCTGTTATAGGCCAAGGTATGAATTTATATTTTATTTCTTCATTTACGCTGAGTTAAATTATTGACTTTTTGTAGTCCTTCTTGTATGAGGTGATGATGGGGTTCAAATTGTAGTTCTAGTGAATCAGTAATATAATTGGTTTTTTCTTGAGGTGTGTACTTAATTCCCTTTTCACCATGTATAGCTGGAGTGAAGTTTTTGAGCCTCTTTCCCGTGAGTCTACAATTCAACTTCCAAATTCTATTTCTGTCCTTCAGAGAGTATTCTATTGCTTTCTCCCATATTGTGTTTTTGTGATGTTCCACTGCTGTTTTTATAAAACTATTTTGTGTTGCTAACAGTGATTTCATCTCCATGTTCCTTGTTTTCTGATAAATTCTCCTGGTTTAGTCCTTTCTTTGATGAGGTTTTCTATTCCTGCATTATATTCCTGAACAATTGAATTATTTTGTTTGGTTTTAGTTGACTTTTTGAGATTATACTTTATGGTATCTGTTATTATGTCTACTTTCATGGTGATGTCTTTTATTTCGTGGTCGTGCAGTAAACGATATTGAGCTTCCATTTTAATTTTGAAGAGTTCCCAGTCTGTTTCAAGTAGTGGCTTATTAAAACTTGTTTACTGTTGGGAAGGTTGATTGAGGCAACAACTGGTAAGTCGTCCTAACTGAGTTCATATCTCACTTCAAGATTAGTTGTAACAATTAGGTTTGTAATGAATAGATCCAGGCAAGAAGGAATAAAATTGATATTTGTGGAATAAAAGGTTGGTTCTGGTGAGGCACAGGTGCTGAATTTGTGGTGTTCTGCCATGCTTTCCAAAATTCTCCCATTTTTATTTTATGTTTCACATCCCAATGCTGGGCTTCTACAGTTTAAGTCTCCTCCTGTGAAACAATTAGGTGCCTGTTTCATAATGTGTTGTATATTTACCTCAATATCTTTATGGCTTATCATTTCTCACATTTGTGTTCGTATTATTATAATTTGGTTTTCCACATTTAAACCTAAAGGTCTGTGTTCGATGCTATTTTTTTTAAAATGAATATGGCAATTCCTCCCCCGGTGGAATCTTGTCTGTCTGTTCGGTATACGATGTAGTATGGGTGGCTTAGCGGTTTGGTTGGATGGCTTCAGTTTTCATCAAGCATTTGAAGATTGGACCGGTTCTAAAATTTTTTTGATGTTTAACAGTCTCGGCCTATCAGAATCGTGCATGAGAAAAATTGATGCCAAGAAACTTTAAATGACGAACAACTGCTGTCTGGGCGTTTGCAGCCGGTATAGTTCCACTCCGGAAAGGGTGCTTTTCTCCCTGTGATCAGGTAAACCCCGGAGGTGAAGTTCCCCCAGAAAACTACCCGTGATTTTTTAATCATCTATGGAAATGACTACAACATATTTGCTCTTTTAGGTCTTCAAAACATAGTACACCACTCGACTCGTCAGGTAACTTTGTTGCCTGCAGTGATACTAATTTATAAGTCATCTCGGCTAATGGTGTGCTTGTTGCAAATAATGCTTTCGGGATTGGTAATGATGTAAGCATCTCGGCCGATGATATCGCGTAAAACATTATGATCCATAATTAATACGTCGTCACAGGTTTACAGTGCTTTTTCCTATTTGCATTAAGTTATTTTACGTAATTTTGTATTTAGTATTTTATTAGTTATCAGCTGCAGCATGTAAATTACGACTTTACACATTCCAAATCGTAATAATAAAATTGAATAGAATGAATGTTTTTCGTGATTAAAATAACTAAATTCTAACCTAATTTTAATATCAGAAAAATAAAGAATTAAAATTGCTATATAATAAGTATATAATAAAATATTTACTGATTGTTATGAATTACGTGTTAAAGCGATTCAATTTACACGATTCAATCTTCATGCTACTCTACACACTTGTGAGGCAATTGTTTAGAAATTTTTTAAGTGTAATAATAAAAATAAATTAAACAAACATGACATGAGAGGGTTCACTTTTACATACAACCTATTATTTTATGTGTATTATTAATTGACACTACAAGGCGAATAAGACTGAATGAGACAACGAAAACATAAATATTTACTCTCGTCGAACAGTTCCTAAGTTGCTAGCGAAGACCAGACTTCTTATCAGAGCCCTGGGATTGTATTCTAGTTCGTTTAGATTTGTTTTTTTTCCTCTTAATTTGTGTTGTAATTGTTTTAAGGTTACCAATGGAAAACTTTTTTGGAAGTTAAAACTTTTTTTATAGAATTCTTTCGTAAAATGTATGTTGTGTTTTCACACTTTAATTTTGCAAAATAAAATAGCATGTATGAAACAATTTTACCACAAAATAAAGTATTGTGTATAAAAATACCCATTTCATGAATTATTTAGCAATGTGCTGAATGAACTAGTTAGTGTGATACGCAGGCTACTGATCTATTAGAATAACCTTATCTGAGGCATAACATTACAAGTTGTCTATAAGACTTATTTTCTGGAGCTTGTACTTAGGAAAACATTTTAAATTTTTAATTCGAAAAACTGATGCTTGGCCATTTCTTTAACATAATATATAATATTGCATGTAAAATTACAGCTTCAAAAACAATAAGTTAAGTAATGCATCGCTCTGGCAAACTATGTACTGATAGAGTTGGCAATAGCTTTGCGTAGGGCGGCTCTTTTTTTTTCGAGATTGGATTCAAAAAACCTGCTGACCCGAACTAATTAGCTTAATAAATGTATTTAGCGTGATTTATGTCCCACTCTATTCCAAGCATTCATGACTGCAATCCTCCGAAAACACTTTAGTGCAGAGATGCTTTTATTGATTTAATGCAATTTACGTGTTTTGCGTGTGATTGCAAAATACTTGCATCAATTGCTTCGGCATTTTGTTAGTTGAATTTGCAAACAACCTTTAGAATGACTAATAAAATATATACCACAGGAATAATTATCACAGATGTTAATAATTTGTTTTATTGGTTACAGTTCTTTGTATTTGCCTTGGAGCACCATAAAGCGAAAAATGCAACATTAGAAATATAATCTTAGCTCTAGAATAACAAACCTTTAAAGCATAAAAATTCAAAATTAAATTTATTTAATAACTGATTAGAAACATTTACCATTTTATTAGACTAAAACAAAGCACCCACTTTGTTGTGTCTTGGAGATTAAATGATACAGGAACACTACAATTGATAACATATAGAGTATATATTGTTATCTTATATCTTGAATTTACATAATTTCGATATCCTAACACATTTCATAACACATTGTTTTATACGAGCAGAATCCAGCTGATTATCAAGTCACCATAGAGATGACGCGAACCGCACGTTCAGGATTCCTTTTGCCCACTGACTGTTGCATTATGCCCACACCAGACGCACCACACCGACAGGCTTGTGGGCACGAGTGCATTAGTGTTTATTATTTATTCAGTTTATTTCGTCAGTGTATTTGTAAATAATGTCAGTGTGTAATTCATTTATAATTTGTTTTGTCATCAGGAGACAATTTGCCCAGCCACAGCCAGAGACATGTGACATTCTACATTTGGCAATGCTGTGGCTGGTGCAATGAAAACATTTAGAATAAGTATTATCATTTTTATTATGTATTTGTGTAATTGTAATTATGTTTTGTTGTGTTAATTTAGTTCATATCATTTTTCATCCCATAATCATCTTTTAGTGTATATTATGTTTCACTGTACCACCGCATGGCGTCGGCGGCATCTAGGCGGCGGAAGCCGACGCACATTTCCAGCAGTAATCGTCAGGACTTCGACGAGCACAGACGTTAAGCTCTCCCACGCCGCAGAAGCACTAGCAAGGACATCATCTGTCGAATAGTATCCAGTCGCATCCACAACATCATAAATCATTATCATCATATATTTTATTATTTAACTTGCATAGTGTCGGGGGGAGAGCGACGTAATTANATTATTTATCGGGAATCAAAAGTGCATTTCGAGCTTCACATGATAAGACCACGTGGTCGCTTGTAGTTCCGGGCCATTCAGGCCACGTGTCTTCTGTATAGTTGAGTGTACATAACGGGGTAATAAATACCTTAACAACCAGCACCACTGTTTTTATTGATAATCAAGTAAGGCGTGCAAGGTGGCCCACAATCTCGGCAGCGTGTGTATGACCGAGTGTTTACCAGAGTCCCTAGGCTGTCGGCCGAACGATCCTACATCTCATCAGCTCACCGCAGAGCTGTGGCGCCGGGCACACACATATTACTTCACAACTCTGGAAACACCGCAGATCAAGTTGGCTTTATCGTCGTAGCCAAGCTTGGTCTCATCAGAGATTTTACAATGTTCTGCGACACTCGCGCTATCAAGAGTTTCACACAACTCCGCGACACTAGCGCTTTCAAGAGGCGTTTTGGTACATTACAATCCTCCAATACTGTATGGAACAATACATAACTTTAGTGAAAAACTTAAACTAATACTGGACGTAGTCTTGGAATCTCACAGGGAGTCGGTGAGCCTGCTCTGATCGGCGAAGCAGCTGCGGTGGTGGTTGCTGGTCCGGCTGTTCCATCGGTTCCTCCTACGGTTGTTGGGGAGCTGGTCGTGGCGGTGCATTAACTGGGTCCATTTGTGGCACTTCCAAAGATATTTGAATAGGATTGGCATATGTAACCTTCTTGAGTGGACCTGTTTCCATGTTTACTTGGTCTGGATCAGATTGCTGTGTCCTTGGGGAAGGTACCAATGACCTCTGTAATTGATTAATATGGGGTTTCAGGCAATACCCGTTATCCAGTTCAATAATGTAATGAACACATCCCATTTTCTTCAGTATCATTCATAATTTCCATGTTGGTATCCCCGACTGATACCAGGGAGCCACACCCACTCTCCTACATTGAAGTTTCGCGCTGCCGGTAGAATCAGTTGTAGCTTGTGTTAATGAACCTGTGGAGGACGGATTTTGTCAAGTTGGATGCGAAATTCTCTATTAAGTTATAATTCGACTGGGCTGGATCCGCATGCAAGGGGAGTTGCGCTGTATCTCACCAGGATTTCATGAAGTTGTTATTCAGTTGGTAGTCATGTACTTGCTTGAGCATTGAGTTTGGACATGATCATCTGCACTGCCCGTTCGGCAAGTCTGTTAGTCGCTGGATGACCTGGTACAGAAAAATTTTGTGTGCTATATCTACAAAACTGCGAAATCGATTTTAACTTAACTTCATGTACTGGCATTATACAATCATCAAATGTGTTAATAAAAATTTTTTTCCCATCCATTTATTAAAATCGTTACATGAAAATTATGGAGATTTTATGCTATTTCTCGAGGACCAATCAACAGATTTCTACCAAATGTTACCCCGAAGTAGAGGTACATTATGCTATGTAAACTGACGTGTTTCAGTTGTGAAAGTCCTTGTTTTAATGGTGTTAAAATAAATAATTTAGGTTAGTATGTTTGTATCCATAAATAAATACAACAAATAAGAACCAAATTTTGTACACTAACTGTTTTCTTTAGATACATGAATTGTGCCCACAGAGATTCAATTTTTCCAATCTATTTGCAAAATAGTGACAGTTTAAAAAATTGAAAATTTTGCCATATTTATGGAATAGTAGCACTAATTTTCACCAGTTTGTGCACACCATAAATGCTACAGTAGGCTATGTAAAATAACATGATTTAAGTGGGCCAAACAACGATGTTCAAAATGGCAGCTTCATAAATAATTCAGAAAGGTACCTTTGCCACATATGTATATCAAAACATTTAACCAAATTCAACCAAACATTGTATGTTGGAAGTATATATTAGAAGCATTGTATACAGAGCCTCTTTTTTAGGCAATTTTGTACGATAGCACTAAATAAGACAGTAAAGTTCTTTATGCTATATATCAGGGACCAATCAACCAAATTTATCAAATTCTTCACTCAAGTAGCGCTACGATAAGTCATATAAACTTGCATTTTTTAAGTGGCTCAGCATCTTATTTTCAAATTGATGGCGATGTAAATGTTTTAGGTTAGTAAACCGTATCATTCGAAACATTAGACTGATGAAATCCGAAGTTGATGCTCGGAATCTGACCTCTGTAATGCAGTTGAATGTACACCAGCTTATGGTTCTAGTTTTTGTGGGTTCAAGTCTTGGGTAAAGCATGTGTGTTTTTGTAACTGTCTCACTACTGTTGCTTATGTTTCTGGTTTTGTCTATATTGTTTTACCTAATAATTAATCTTTTAATAACTTATTTTAAAATTAAGTCCGCCCATGGCGAGGAATGTAGGCTCATTAGTTATATCAATAACTTCTTGGTTATTATTTTGCTTATCACCATTTGCCTCCCTCTAAATTTGCAGCTATAGGCGTAGGCATAGTATTCCTAATGGGAAATTCGGCATTGGCAGTCTCCGATCTGCCAGCCTATTACAGTCACACCTAAATAGTATCTCAAGGACAAACCTTTTTCAGTTGCCAAACACTAAGTATTCCTGCAAATTCTTCGAACTACAGGGACTTGTAATAACGTTCGGTGAGTACTAGCGTTCCGAGGACCCTGTGCCAAGGTTTTTGATTGTTTTGCTACTTTAATAGACAGCATGATGTGCGAGGTCAACAAGCTGAGCCTGACTTTCAGTAGTGCATTTAAAATTGAATCCAGCTAAATCACAATGTATTTAAATCGGGATGCGAAATGTATTAAATAAACTGAATTATTCTTTGATTCCGGAAGTATCCTTGAATGGTACTCCTATACATTTTAGTAGACAGGTGAAAGATTTGGGTGTTATGATAAATAATTACTTGTCTTGGTCTGTACATGTTGCCAGTATATGTAAGAAGTCTTTTTCTGTACTGCACAAAGTTCGCAGGCACATAAATTTTCTTCTGACACAAGCGAAAGTGTCACAGGTTCAGTCGCTTCTTTTTCCCCTTAATAGATTATTGTGATGCGGTATACAGTAACTTAACCGATAACTTAGCCTGTAAATTACAGAGAATACAAAACACACGTTTACGAACTATCTTTAATCTAAAGTGTCGCGATTATTTACAGAGTTATTACAATACGCTTAACTGGATGCGCCTTGACGATAGAAGATTACTGAAAGGCCTATCGTTGGTTTATAAAATTGTGTATAAATCTGTTCCGAATTACCTCACTGAACGACTGGTACCACCGTGCGATTTCCACAAATTCAACACTCGCTCTAGGTGCGATGTTCAACTGAGTATTTCCATTCACAAGACAGTGTTCTACTCATACTCATTCTTCGTATCCGCTCACGAGACTGGAATAAACTACCACCAGAGGTTGGGAACTCTGCAAAATTCTTGGTATTTAGGAGAAAGATCAGTACACACATAATCAAAAGTCACCCATGATTCCGATAACACAGCTACCTTTATACTTGTGAACACATTATATATCATATGTTGTTTGTCATTTTAGTTAACTGTTTGTACCTATAATAATAAAGTTTTAATTCCATGTGTATTACTATTTCATTAGTAGTTAACCATACTTTTTGATATTGTTATTATTTTGCATTTTCAAATTTATCAATCACTTTCAAATAAGTTCGTAGGTTAATTAGGTACATTAGTTTCTCATGCTTAATCTTTATTAAAATGATTAAGTTTAAGAAACTTCGCCATCAAATATACAATAGTAAATATATAAATAAATGGATGGCAGTGGCAGACCTGCAGTCCTCAATCGCTCTTGAACGGTATTGTACCACTTGCGACACATGTTAGTAGTTAAAAATAGTATGTTCCAAACAGAATGGGAGCGGTGGACAAGGGGACTCAATGCAGTGTTTAGAACATGGAAAGAAGCGATTTCGCTACAGCTCTAAAAAAATTTTGTTACATTCCACTTCACATTTTTATTTTACTCTAATTCAGTCAAAATGTGCTGGGCCTATAAATTGAAGACCGTAGAGTCAGAAATACAATAAATCTTGAAAAACAACGAAAAACATGAAAAAAACATGACTACAAAATCCCCAAAATACGAAGGATCCAAAAATCGAAAGTCCAGTAAACTCGCCAAACGGTCAAACTGCACACACACAAAATGATGCTCCAATCCCGAAGCGGAGGTCCAAAAATCTGACCTGTCATGGAGGGCGGCTACAGAATAACTACTACACAACTATTAATGGGAGAAAAAACTTACCTTTACAGTAACAGGTGAAAATATCAAAAGCGTGAAGATATTTGATATTCATTGCATAATAAGGATGAATTTAGAACATTCCACTGTCTTCAACTCGGTGGTTGTGGTGGTACCAAAAGCCAATAGTTAATGGCAGGTGCTGAATTATGTGGTCGTCGCAAAAAATATATGTTTACGAAATTAAAAAAATAATTTAAACACTAGCTAATTAAAGATAATGTTTAAGCATTCAAAAATCTCACTCTGCTCCGATTAGTTTTAAACCAACAATGGCTTGTTAATTTTTGTGGTCTAGTGGGCTTTGTGAGAANGGGGGGGGAGGCCAGCAGTGTGCTAGAAAGTCGCTACATTGTCTCTATTTATCGCTTTTCGCTAATTTTAGCGGAATTCTTCTATGTTTGGCAATACTGCACGGAAGTGAGGATTTTGCTTTTAACACATTGTTTGAAATACTTGAATGTATATAAAAGCTCGATGAAATATTTTTTGTAAAAATAGTAATTCCAATTAATTTACATGTTAATAAGATATTTTTTTTGCAATAAATATGTCATCTCCAGTAGTAAAGATAGCGTTTTGATCGCCAGATCTGTACATTCCAAAGAAACTATGAACAACGAACTTTTTATCCTTGTCGTTTTAACTTTACACAGCACCATCCAGAGACACATAATTTCTTTTGATGAGCATATCCACGGTGTAGCCGTCTGTTTATTTTGATTTGTTTTCGGGTGAGAAATTGTGTAGTGATTATGACAAAGCCAATATTTTATTGTGTATTACTTTGCTTATTACATTCCGCATTAACAGACGATTTTGAGATTTCTACAGACGCATATAGTATTGAAGGCAAGGTGTTTCCTCCAGAATCGTACGTTTCGAATGCAAACTGGCAGTCCTTGACACGTATATTAATAAATGGAGGAGAGTATCTAGGATTTTTGAAGTAAGTTTAAAGATTAATATAACGTAATTTCTGTTGGCGCTTTTAAACACGCAATGTCAACCATTTAAGGTTATCGGGCAAACTTGACTCTGTAGGCGGTGTCCGAATTCAGGTATGTACTTATGTCTTTGCTTCCTTGAATACTTACCCTTGGCACCAAACTTCATGAATTCGGACACATGCAGTTTTGTATCACGTTTGATGAATTTGTATTCTTACGAAGAACTTGATAATTGTCGAAAGTCATAGGGTTAAATAAAATATTGAATAATATTTCTATTTGTTTTACATAACATTTATCTTTCTGATTGTACGTGAATTTGCAAATTTGATTTCTTGTTTAACTGTAGCTTTTGTGGGTATGAACAATGAACATAAGCCTAGTGCGAATTTATTGTATATACCTTTTTTTAAGGTGCACCTTAGCCGCACTAAATTATGTTGAATGTCAATTGTAACCTACAAATTGCTTCTCAAAATGATGGCACATATACAGCAAGTATGCGAGAAGTATGCAGCTTCGTATACTTGTATACTTCGCTTGCAATTCGAACAGCACTTGTGATATAATTTCCAGGGACAGGTACGCACAAGTATGTACTTAAGGCGAATTCGGGTAATTATGCAGTTTAGGGGCTTTTCGGTACCCCCCCCTCCCGAAAAGTGGTATATTTCCGCTCTTTACGCAGAACACGAATATACTATGATCATTAACGTATGACTAATTTCATAACATGTGGCCACCTAACCGAACAGAACGTAACCCCACGATGAGTGAATCACTATTTTACATTTTTAAACTAACCTAGGATTGTTGGGTTTTAATCTAACCTAGGATTTTAGGGTTTTAAACTAACCTAGGATTTTTGAGTTTTACGCTAACCTACAATTGTAGGGTTTTACACTAAACTACGAATTTAGGATTTTAGGGAACCATAAAAAACACAAACTGCTCGTTTATTTCACAATTTTGTTAAATTTTTTAAAAATATGTTCTAATTTTTTTAACATTGCCCCCTCCTAAATATGAACAAGGTAAGCTGTGCAGCACCCATTAATGCTGCTTTTGTTGGTGTAGGACAGTTTGTTCAGAAAAGCCTTTAAACTGCATAATTACCTGAATTCGGATACAGCCTCAGGCCATGTTCTAATTCCTTTCATTTTTTGAACACCATGACATTCAACTATCCTGCCTTGACACACTGCTAATATTTTAATGTTTATCATTTTTCCAAAATTAAAAGTACACAAAGTCTTAAAATAAACAGTAAAATTAATTATTCCAGAAAGTTTGTAGAGGGCTATTTAAAATTTAAAATTGACAAAATGAAACCAATATGGTATAAAATTGTTAAACATAATTTTTGTCATGAGAAAATACCTATTTCAAGAATATTTCAGCAACTTGCTTTGTGAGATAAATATTGTTAGTGCAATACACATTTGTTTATTCCAATAACCTCATCAACATGTTAATTTTAAAGTTTCAAACAGGCAAAACTAATATGGCAGCAGTTTGGTAATTTGTATTTTGTAATTTGTCAGCTTCGAAGCTGACGCAACGTATATTACAAAAATACATCATAGATTTTGTAGACAAAACAGGTCACATGACCATTTTGTTAATACAAAGTGCTAACTGTAAAACTGCCTTAGTGTAGTTCGTTGCTGGCCCCCATGGCTGTATTTGATCATTGTCCCATCCTGTGTTTCTCATTACAATGCAGGATAATTTTCAGTTTGTATTCAGTTCTGTCTGTGTAGCCGTACCATATTGCAAATAGTGGGACTATTAAAGGTTGATGAATTAGTAAAGCCATGTCCAAATTCACTATTTGGTCCCTAAACTGACCACCTGACCAAATTAGAAGCACAAATATTAGGGAATTTGGGATCCAGATTTGCGAAGGTGAAGTAGCACACTGAGGCCGTATTCAAACTGACCATTTAGTATATTAGTATTTAGTAGCTTTCGATTCGGATGCCGTCTGTAATAAATTGTTCAAAGATAGTTGCGATTTGGTAATTTAGTATTTTAGGAAGTTTCATTACATACTAAAAACTAAACACTAAAATACGGTCATCATTTTAGTAGACTAATTTGGTCATGTGACTGTTTAGTTTATAATAGAAGTGGTTTTCGCTAAAGTGGGCCGACCCAGAAAAACTCACCCGTAGTTTTTTTGGGTGAGCCCACTTGATGCACCAAGTGGTTTTTTTTCCTCATTATTTTTCAACTTTGCTGCCGTAGAAAATATTTAGACGTGTTCATTAAATTGTATTTATTTACAAACAGTTTGACTCACTCTAAACAGGAAATAAGTGAGTCATGTGCACTAAGTAGCAAGGCGGATATCCCCTTCTACATTGCTGAAGGGGATTCCCCTGGCCAAAGAACCAGACTGAGGAGTATTATACTAAGGAGTTCCCCTTTCCACTCACACAAATGAAGCTGATTGGTTAGGCAGTATATATGCAGGAAATCCCCTCTTTAGTCTCTAGTCATGAGTTATCTGGTTAGATACACAGTAATGTGGCAAACTGTTTTCGACTGAAGTGTCGAAAGGGTTTATACAGGTATTGAAAGTTTTGGTGTTGCTAAGTTATATAATGGATAATTCAGTTTATTACAAGGAATTATGATAGCCTGAATGGGAAGCATAGTGGTGTTACCTTGTAACTGAAAAAGTTTACAGTCCATTAAGTAAATTAAAACAAATAGTGTTTGCAATCAATATATCAAGGTGTGCGTGTGAATAGCAACATTTTGAAAAGTGTAGTAAAAGGCATTTTAAAATATCTTGAGATTTCAGGAACACACAAAATGAAGAATGCCAAAAGTGCATGGGAGTGGATGTAAGTTGGCTAATGAGTGGGGAGAAGTAACAAAATTGATGATGATTCAAAATGTAGATGTAAACATTGTGAATTGACTTTAAGTTGCAAGATAGAAAGGATGATAACTCACTTACGGAAACGTTCAGCGAGAAAGGTACAGGAGAGAGAAAGTGAATAAAATCTGGAACATTAACTGCTAGCAGCAGTACAGCCTTCCTTTACCAAATCGAGTAGATCCTCTTCCACAAACATTTGTGCATCAGCCTGTCCAAGTCCAGTACCTAGTACTTCCTCATCCACTACCAAAAAACAACATCTAATCAGTGATTATGTGCTTAAGACAACTGAAGAGCAAAAAATAAACCTTGACAAAGCAGTATCAATGTTTTTCAATGCTGTGAATGCACCTTTTAATGTTGTTGAACTTGATAAACTTCAAGATGATGATCCAGATATTAAGACCAGGATACAAAGCACCATCAGAGGTGGGAAGTATTTGGATGATGCTGCTCAACAAATAGAGCTACATCTGGTAGAAAAAGTGGTCAAGCGTTTAGAATTACCCAATTCAAGCCGTCACAATCCATTCAGGGACAGAGAGTTACCACCTTCTTAAAGTCTTTGATGCAAGGTCACAGAAAAAACCGTCCGAGCAGTGTGCTGCAATTACAAGGTTGCAATGAATGAATGCCAAGAAAACTTTCACTGCAGCATCTTTACAGTAGTTACTGACAATAAGAAAAAAATGTGGAAAATTTTGAAATAAAAACTTTCATATTTAATCATATCAAATCATATAATCCATATTTAATGGCTGTTCAGTACATCCTTTAAATTTAGTGGAGAAAGATGTATCTCCTAAAACAGTTATGGGTCAACATGTATTTCAAAGGCAGTTGAAATATTACTCGACCTACTATCTTCTGATATTCTGGAGCCTTACCATCACCACTTAAAAAAAAAGATTTCAACAGGCAATCCAATCACCACATATCCTCGCAAACCTTATGGATCCAAAATTCAGTGGGCAACATTTAAGTGAAGAAACAGAACACTCCGCAGAAATGTGTTTAGCTAAACACCATTCCGAATTCCTGCCTGGCGTCATGGCCTTCAAGATAAATTATCCTGACTATTATCTTGTTTCTGTGATGCATGCAAATGTTGTAAAAGAGTTT
This sequence comes from Clitarchus hookeri, assembly GCA_002778355.1. Lineage (NCBI taxonomy): Eukaryota > Metazoa > Arthropoda > Insecta > Phasmatodea > Phasmatidae > Clitarchus > Clitarchus hookeri. The sequence continues at coordinate 194,631 of NQII01000981.1, read as the reverse complement.
CCCTCGCAAAGATATGTCATGGAAAACAAAGAACAAATCTCATTGCTATTTCATGTAAATTTGTGTATTCATTTTTCATTTTTGTGTTGAGAATTTTGAAATATTCATAGTATTAAAAAAACTTGCTAGTCCTTTGTCTGATAGTTCAATCAGTTGAATGGTTTCTTCGCGGGGAAGGGATGTCTCCATGCATTCAACAAAAGGATTTACAATCCACATATTTGCTATTGGGGATCCTCTTGTTCGGGATAATATTTATGGAATGACATCTACATTATCTTCAAGTGAGCAACAATAATGTCTGAAAAATGTAAATGTTTCCTTCTGAAATTATATTAAGCCAGAGTTTGAGTTTCTTTTTGAATGATTCAACCTTGTTCCAATCATTAAATATTGTTGTGTCAGGACCATGTAACTTTAAATTGAACTCGTGTATGTAAGAAAATATGCCGCAGAGATATGCCATCTTGGCTATCTGTTCTTTATCCTGGAAAAACTGAGACAAGTCACCGTATCAATTAGAAACAGCTCAACTTCCTTTCTGAGCACATGTTTCTTGAGAACTTTACTGCAGGACAGCCAACGAACTTCCGAATGGAAAAGAAGATTTTGATGATCAGAGCCCATTTCTTTGCACAATGCTTTTAACAGTCTTGTATTCAAGGCACTGTTTTCTGTATAATTAATAATTTTAACAGATTGAGACAGACCTTAAGCTCAGGTGCCATTTTTTTGGAGGCCAAATTTTGCCTATGAATACAGCAATGCGTTGACAAAAAGTCTATTGTCTGCCAAATCTTTACCTTTAGTAACTAAACCTGAATTTCTACCTATAAGACAGACAGCTCTGTCAGTACAAACTCCTACACTTCCATTCAAGACCTTTGTATTCAATGAAACCATTTAGAACTTTGAAAATTTCACTACTGATGCTGTGCGTAGATAATTCAGAAAAAAATACTCAAAATATCTTCCTTCCTGTCACCTTCATCATGGTCAATATATCGTATATACATTACTAAAATGCTGCTGTTCTGAATATCTGTAGATTCGTCCACCTGTAATGCAAACAATGTTAAATTTTTTAATTTTTCAATGAGTTGTCTTTCTGTGTCTTTTGCCATGTCAGCTATCCACTTTTTTACTGTATCATTGGACAATGGGATATCTTTCATTTTACTTGCCGCAGACAGGCCTAATACTTCATTACAAATAATAATTAAAGAAGTCTTGATGAGTTCTTCACCAATGGAATACAGCTTTTTACAATTAGCTATCTGTAATGATATTGAATACGATACCATTAAAAGTGAATTATCAGTGGTTGAAGCATGGGAAATAATTTTCTTTTCTTTTTTAAGTACATTCCTTTTACGCATAAAGAAATCAATCAGTTTGTTTGCTAGATCGGGGTGTTTTGCTTTGAGATGTCAATTATTATGCCAATAATCGTAATTGACATATTGCAAGAACCGATTCGCCTTATCTCATTTGATTGTTTGTTTTAAAAAATTTTTCCCTGTAAAGGAGTGTTTAGGGAATTACGTAACGGAATTATTAAATGCCTTTCTGTAATTTGCACGTTTATTTAAAAAAGAACCAGAATAAATTATACCGTGCTGACTATAAGAATACATATATAAAGTATAAGCAGCACTAAAACCTTCAAAGATAAACTGCACAGATAACGCAAAGTATCCATAAGCAAGCCAACTAAATTACCAACCCAAAATTCATTGCTGTCGTATAGACTGCAACTATGTTACAATGAAACGCACTTTGAAAATTATAATATAGTATAAACAAAGTCTGAAACATTACTGTGCAGCTCACCAGTGAAAGTTTTACAAACAAAATACAGTAAAATACACTGAACATGACTGGTGCAGAAATCAATCCAGCTTCTTCAAAACACTATAAGTGGTACAGGGAACTAATGGTAATGGCAACACGGAAGTTAGGGTTTTGCTTTTAACATACATTGTTAGACATACTTGAAATATATATATATATATGTGATAAATTTTTTTTCGTAAAAATAGCACTTCCAATTAATTTACATGTTTATAAGTTAGTTATTTTTTCCAATAAATATATAAACTCCAGCAATCAAGGCAGCGTCTGGAGTGCTATCTCTGTACATTCCAAACAAACTACATCCAATGAACTTGGGAACCGTATCGCCCATCTAACTTTCACCCCCCTGGCTCTTTGCAAGATCTGCAGGAGAGAATTATTGGAAGTGTGCGAAGCTGGGGAAAGGCTGTATGTACTTGGTTGTGATGTGAAAGAGAAAGTGGAGGGCGAGGTTTTGGTTGGAGGAACGGGTCAAGCTGTTTCGTTCACAGAAACAGGTCTCCAGGTCTCCGCAAGCTTTTTTTGGGGGCAAAAGTGAACAATATAGCGATGGTGGCAGCAGCTGCGCAGTTATGGTTGGCGCAGGTGGAGAATCAATTGCAATGTGCTGCAATTATAGCAGAAAAAGCTTTAACAGATCCAGCACAATATCGACTGTTTAGGGCCACCTGTGGAGATTTGGCTCACATTCGCAGTGGTTTTGAGGACCATCTCCTCATCACTTGTAGAGCTGAAGAGGTCGAGGACTTTGGCGAAGAGGAACACATCAGGAGACTGGATGTTTTTGATGACACATTTACCAAATCATGGCAGTGTCCGACACTTTGGCTGAGTCATCAGGGACTGGCAATCAAGCATCGGCAGTAGGTATGTCACATGCTCCTAGGGTTCCATTACCAACCATCAAGTTACCCAGTTTTAGTGGGAAAATGAAATTATGGCAAACATTTGCTAATATCTTTGAGGCACTGGTTGCAAAAAGCCCACAGTTGACGAATGTGGAGCGGCTGTCATAAAATACAGCATTATCTGGGGAACCCCTGTCTATAGTCCAGCCCTTGCCCCTCACTGAGGAAAACTTTGAGGTTGCATGGAAGCTCCTCCAAAGATGCTACATTAATAAGCGATTAATTGTTAGTCACCATATAGAAGCATTGGTCAGTGCACCACCAGTCACTGGAAATTGTTACACATTGGTGCAGTTATTATCAACTATTAATGACAATGTTGCAGTACTGAAGATATTAGGAGTATTTGTGCATACCTGGGATTCGTTGCTACTCCACTTTCTAGAGAGAAAGTTGGAAATGAGCCTCAGAAGAGAGTGGGAACTAACCATTACAGATCCTAATCAATTACCGACTTTAGAGTAATTTATATCATTTTTGGAAAGAAGACAGAGTATGCTGGAGTCACTTGGGGGAGGGCAAAAACCCAAGACAATACACCAAGGGTAGCAGCCAAATATACATGAAATCGTCTGGTTCACTTACAGTGCAGTCATTCCTAGGCCAAGCGAAGGAGGACTCACCTCTTTGTGTCGTGCCAGAATAAACATTCATTACCAAAGTGTCCACAGTTTCACTAAGTCGCCCAAGGACCGCTTTGACATTGTAACCTTTGCATTCATTGTTTATGGCCTTCTCATAGAGATAAGGAGTGCCCATCACAGACGAACTGCAAAACCTGCGACAGGAGGCACCACACACTTCTGCACTTTGACAACTCGTCACCCAACCAAGACTCAAGTTCACAGCAAAGTGCAGACACAAGTGATCAAAACCTTACCACCTCACTAACCAGTACTGCACCTGTATCATTCGTTTTATTGGCAACTGCCAATGTTGGTGTGAGGGATGCTACTGGCAACATACAGATGTGTCGATGATTGTTGGACTCTGGTAGGCCAGTTGTATTACTAGCAACTCTCTTTCGAGGTTGGAGGTGCTAAGGTCAAGATGTGAACGATCGGTGCAAGGTATTGCTGGCACTCCGGTTGTAAAGGTAAAGGGTGTCGCAACATGTTGCATCCAGCCAGCTGGTGAGGATCATCAGTTGTTTACAATAGAGACACTGGTGCTGAACAAAATCAGTGAACAGCTCCAAACTTAGAACATACAGCTCGGTAACTGGAAGCATTTGTCGAACCTGAAATTTGCTGATCCTCAGTTTGGGACGCCACACTCCATCAACTTGTTAATAGTGGCAGAACTGTTTCCACTTGTACTGACCGGTGGTAGAATATACAGAGGTCCAGTTTTACCAGTTATACTGGACTCAATCTTCGGGTGGTTTGTGATGGGCAGGGTGGACACTGCTGTGGGATCATCAACATCACTTGTGACTACATCTCAGCAATGTCCTTGGAAGAGTGTGCAAGGAAGTTTTGGGAATTGGAGGAGGTGCCTAAGGCAGTTCTGATCACTCCTGAGGAAGCGTAATGTGTAGAATCCTTTCAGCAGTCTAATGGAAGGTACGTGGTTGCGCTTCCATTAAAATCAACAGGGCCAGATCTTGGAGAGTTATGGGGTCAAGCGCTGCGAAGACTGTACCATCTATAGCGGCCACTTCGTCGGAAGCCACAGGTAAACCTTCTCTACCAAGATTTTATGACAGATTATCTTGCATCAGGCCATATGGAGGAAATACCAGAAGCAGATGTCAACCAGAGTTCATCTTATTACATTCCTCACCACTACATCTTGGAACCGGACAGCACGACCACCAAGCTGAGAGTTGTTTTCGATGCCTCAGCCAAGGCATCGGGACATTCACTGAATGAGGTGAAGCTCTCAGGACAAAAACTTCAGTGTGACATCAGTGACTTGATAATCTGCTTTCGGTTGCATACAGTTGTCTTTACAGCAGACATTCAACAGATGTACAGGCAGATATTGATCAATCCATGTCATCAAGACTATCAATGTATACTCTGGCGTTTTGACATATCCTCAAGGAATATAGGTTGAAGACAGTCACTTATGGAGTCATCGCTTCTCCATTTTTGGCTATTCGCACTCATCAGCTCTCAGATGATGAGGGTCACAAGTTCCCACATGCTGCCATGGTATTAAAAATAGATACATATGTGGATGATGTGGTGACTAGAGCAGAGTCAGTGCAGGAAGTCGTAGTTTTTCAGCAGGAGTTGGTGGATATGCTATGATCAGGTGGCTTCTACCTGAGGAAATTTGCAAGCAATAGCTCTGAGTTTCTGGCAGCATTGCATCAGCAGCCACTCTGCTACAGGTTCTCGGTCTATAGTGGCTTCCAAGTAGCAATGTATTTTCATATGAGGTACGATCACCAGGTGGAGCGCTGACTAAATGAGGTGTTTTATCTGATTTGGCACATATTTTCGATCCGCTTACGTTGCTATAGTCAGTTCACGACTGGAAGAAACTTTTGAAAATCAACCTTTGAAAAAACACCCTAGCCGTTAGCGACATGCATATAACATTACAAACAGCGGCGAGCGCGGATACAGTTATGCCGTTAGGTTGCCAGCACAAAGAGAGGAAATAGTTCCAAAGTTTTAACGTAATTGTTAATTTATCGCTTACAAATAGGTGTCTAAAAGAATTGTATCTTATTATGCAAATTATTAATGACGTGATGCTAACATATTTAGATTTCAACGTTTCTTGCCTAGCCACAGGATTACGCTCAAGGTTAAAGTAAGGCGGCCGTTTGTTTACTAACCTTCGTAGTCCTTGTGTTGTTGACACACGTGCCAGAGAATTTGTGCGATTATCTCGTTTAACCTATAATAATTCATTTATCTGCGTTGTTTTACTAATATCAGCTCTTTGTTATTTGGTTTTTAATAACGTATGATTTTAATTTGTGCTCACTTTAAGTTCTAATTTCTTTTGTTTTTGTGTGTTTCGCGCACGTGTCTTTCCTTTGCCACTTTATTCTAACGTTGCAGTGTTTGCACATAAGAATTGTTTTCACATTGTCGAAGACGTAGAATCCTTCACTCGCAAACTCTGCCGTCCTGTCGAAAACCGTCACAACCATTTTTAAATAACGTTTTACAATTGCGCAAAACATCCGACTCAACCACCACGCCATTTTAACGTCTGTAGCAATTCCGATCAATACTGATGATCTTGCCTTCGATGTACGGGAATTTATCGATAGTCACTAACAATCGATTGTAAATAGACAACTACTATCGATTCATCAAAATACTCGCATTTTGGGTTTATAGAATGAAATGTTTTTTCGCTGGCATCGCATATTCTTTTGTGTGAAATTCTCAAGAATAAAAACTTTACGCTTGTGGAATATCCATTAATAATATATACATTACATGACTTTTATAATGGGTAAGTGTATGTACGAACACATGTACACGCACAGTGGAACATAAACATTGCCATGTGACCTGTCACATGACAATGTTTGTTTACTTTTGGCGGAAGGATACGAAATGGGCTTGAAAGTAAATCTTTAGCAGGGCTTCAAGAAAGTCTCTTCCAGTCGTGAACCGACTATATCACCATTACTGCTAGTGGCTAAACACTTTATTCAACAGCTGTGGTTGGAAGGGGTCGGATGGGATGAAGAATTGCCAGAGGCCACACAAGCGAGGTGAACTCAATGGAGGGAAGAACTCCCTTGTGTCAAGCAGATTACCATTCCTCGAGGACCCTTGGTGAGTTCACCAGACAGGTTGGAACTTCACGGATTCTCAGATAGCTCTGAGAAGGACTGTGCTGCAGTGGTGTATGTTAAAGTCATTCCTGCTAGTGGTCCAGTGAAGGTGCACATGATAATGGCAAGATCGAAGGTAGCCCCAACCAAGAAGGTTACTCTCCCCAGACTGGAACTCTGTGGAGCATTACTTCTTGCAAAGACCATTCGTCATGTGCTGACAGTGTTCGGTAACCAACTGAAGGTTAGTGACGTTTTTGCATGGACTGACTCGACAGTGACATTGGCATGGATCCAGTCATCATCTCACCACTGGAAGACATTTGTTGCGAATAGAGTGGGGGAAATTCAAACCAACACACCACCAGAATGGTGGCACTATGTTTGCCTCGAGGGGCTTGATGCCATCACAGCTTGTGGACATGGCCTTCGTGGATGAGGGACAGCCCAATCTCCTACCAGCCAGTTTGTGAGTCTGAAGTAAGAGCAGACGTGGAGGAATACTTGTCTGCAGAAAGTCGTGCCCCAGTGTCTCTGATTGGAAGTTTGCAATATATTGACCTATCATTGCTTGATCAATATTCATCTTGGAATAAGATAAAACAAATAACTGCATACTGCCTTTGCTTCATTGAGTTAAGGAAGTCAGACAACACAAGAGTTAAGGGACCCCTCACTGTTACAGAGTTGCAGGCAGCTGTTTTTTTTTTTTTTTGGGTTAAGAAAATCCAGGCAGTACAATTCAGTGCAGAGCTTGCAGCCATTACAAAAGGGGAGTGCTCAGCTTCCCTGAAGAGGTTGAAGCCCTTTGTGGGCAAGGATGGTATCCTTAGGGTGGGCAGAAGGTTCCAGGCATCATCGCTGCCCTATAACCAGAAGCACCCCGTACTGCTTCCAAAGAAGTGTCGCTTGGTAGAACTGATAATCGACCAACTGCATAAATTTCTACTTCATCCAGGGACGCAACACTTGTTGTCTGTAATGCAGCAAGAATTATGGGTTTTAAACTGGCGGGATGCGGTTAAACAGCGGTCGCTTCAGTGCTTGACTTGTTTCCGTTGTCGGCCCAAACCAATGACGCCTGTGATGGCAGGTCTTTTGGCTGAGCGGATCACTCCAGCAAAACCATTCTTGAAAACAGGTGTGGACAATGCAGGACCCTATCACCATTACAATGGGCAAATGTCAAAAACCAAGGACATTCCGAGCCTATCTCTGTTTGTTTTTCAACCAAGACTCTTCATCTCTAGCTGGTATCGGGAATACCTACGGAGGCTTTCACGGCAGCATTCTGAAGATTTGTGGCTTCACGTGGTTGCTGTGCAGAGTTATTTAGTGACTGTGGAACAAATTTTGTTGGGGTTGGTAGGAAAATCCAAGAGCTCAAGATTTTTTTCTCTGATGCCAAAAACCAAGTAGAGATCCAGAAATCATTGTGTGCCCAAAACATCAAGTGGCACTTCAATCCCCCAGCCGCAGAAAATTTTGGAGGTTTGTGGGAGGCTGCTCTTAAATCAGTGGGGACGCACCTACGGGAGGTTGTGGGGACCCAGATCTTGACGTACGAGAAATTCTATACTGTGCTTACACAAATTGAAGCAGTTCTTAATTCTCGTCCATTGTTGGCACTGTCTACAGACCGTGCTGACCTCACCCAATTGACACCGTCATTTTCTAACATTGGGACCATCACTAGCTGTTTCTGATGATTTCGTCTGTCAAGATGGAATCTCCTGCAGAAGATTCATAAAGATTTCTGGCACCGGCACCAGCTGCAGGTTCAGTCAATCTTGAGCCACACACACGTTTCTTGATTCAAGATCCCAATGTGACATGTTTTCATTGGCGACTTTGTCGTGTGGTCAAAACCTTCCCTGGTGCAGATGGAATAGTACGAGTGGGCGGAATGTTCAGTGACCCAGTGTAAATATGGAAGTAGGCAGACACTATATTATCTGATGGTGGTGGGTGTGTGGTGTATGTGCGAGACAGTCATCTAGGTTAAGTTAAACTTTGAGCTCGTCCTTGGTGTATAACAAGGAGTTATAATATTCAAATGTAGGTAATTGGTATTCTTACTTTTATCTCTTTACTAACCCTCACTGTTAAATTAGTTACGTAAATGTCACCTTCATGAAGTGTGTGTCATCTCCATACAGTGCTTTGTCATCTCCATGCAGTGATTTGTCACCTCCATGCCAGTAAAACATCTTTTTCTTGATCTTGTCACTGTTGCTTTATGTAATCAGTAACTTGTAAGAATTCATATTATATAATATTTTTTGTTAAAATAAAAAAAATTATAATTAATTTTTGTTTTGAATTGTTTTATTATAAATTTCATATTCTGATGCATCATGAATATGTCAAAATTTAAAAGCAAACTCTATTGTTACATTTACAGTTACGGTGGTGCCATTGTTTTATCACATCATCTAGATTTGCTCAGTTGTATGTAGGTGTGTATGTAATAGCTGACGTATTAAACAACTTAAAGCCTAGAAATATGCCCTAATCCTCATTTTCAAGTGTTTCAACTCAAACAGATCTTCCTACAGTTCTGTAAAAAATAATTTGATTCCCTTTATGCCATTTCCTGGTCACCATTAACATCTTCAGAGGTGGTTTACTACCAGTAGTGAGACTGCGGTGGTGTCATGAGCAGACTACTCTCCTCCCACCTAGACAAACCAGGCTTCGATTTCTGGCGGGGTTGTTCCCAGATTTTCACATGTGGGAATTGGGCCGGATGATGCTGCTGCTACTGGTCTGCGGATTTTCTCGGGGATCTCCCATTTACCCTGTTGTTGCATTCTGGCGCTGCTCCATACCTCGCTTCACCCTCAATCTGCTTGTTGGTCATATTTACATGAATGTGGAGACAATGAAAGTTGTGGCATAAAACTGTCCAGTAAATTTTGAAAAGCTTTCTTCTAATTAAAATTGGAAATAAACAAAGTGACAAATCCACTGTTGTTCTATTTTAAATTATTCTTAGCTTGTAATTGACTTAAAAATATGTTCAGCTCCACGAATGTGCTCATTTGTGTTCATGACTGCATGTTACAGAGGGTTCCTTTGTCATAAGGAGGTAAAGTCATCATCATAGTTGGCTTTTTTTTATTGTATTTTGACGGTTGCACCTGATGATGAAGTGGATTTCAAACACACTATTGCATTTGTTTGGGTTTAAAAACACAGCAAATCTTGCTGTAATGTTGGTTAGCTTCTTGGAAATTGGAACTGTATTGAAAACAGTTTAGTTTAAAGTTGAGTTTTTCGCTTAACAGTGTTAAATTTAGTGGCATTATCTTCAAGTATTTTAAAGTACTGCTAATTTGTCACATTTTGTAAACTATGAACCTTATGGAAAAATGTTCGAGGATAAAAGTTGTTGCAAAGTAGATGAAGATGTAAGAAAATATTCATGCTTATCATCATAGTATACACATTATAACTTTTGCAAAAAATTAGCGACATTTTTTAAATGCCATTTTTTTGTAGGAATATTTTCATATATCTATAGAATTAAAAAAATATTAAACTAAGTACTGTTTAAATGTTTTTTTTTTTCAGGGAAGATGGCACCTTTACCATTAACAACGTGCCATCTGGGTCATATGTTCTGGAGGTTTCAAATCCCAACTATGCTTATGAACCAGTTAGAGTTGAAATAAACTCCAAAGGAAAATTTCGTGCCAGGAAAGTCAATTACATACAGCCATCGGTGGTCACACATGTGAACTATCCACTGAGAATAAAATCGTTGACTCGTTATAGGTATTTCCAAGTCCGGGAACAATGGCGTATAACTGATTTCCTGTTCAGTCCAATGGTAAGTTACCTGCTTAGCTATTAAAAGTATTTAATTATTACCACATATTGACAGGGATAGAACAAACTTTTATCATATCAAATTCAAATGGAAACATTGCTATAAAAGTAGTCATAGTAAAATTATTGGTGTGCCCAACATGTAACATTGCCATGCTACTGCTTCCATATAACTTTGCCAAATAGGTTTGTTGTTGTGTTTCTTTCTTCAGTAAAGGTCTAAATTAAAATTACTGTTTCAAATTATTGTGTGCTTGAGAATATTTGAAAGTATTTATTGTAGTAGAATAAATAATTTTTTGATCAGCATCTTATATTGAGCACCAGATATTTGTGAGATGGAGCACCATCACATGGAATGGGGCTGTCACTGACAGTTCCTGGAATCTATTAGATTGAATATGAGGGGTGGGGGTGCAACTTGAGTGAATAAGAGCCTGCCACATTGTGTAAAGAATAACAGAATATGTCAGTGATGACCACTTTTCCCTCATATTCCTCAAGATCTTCAAAGCCATCCACTACTGTTGACGAGGGTAAATCACTATCATTCACTGTTAACACTACTTACAGTAATGTTTAATTTATATTAATGAAAAAAATATTCATCCTTGTTATAATAACCTTTCATGAGTTTATTCACATGCTCACACAGTAGCTTTTCCAGCACTATGTGACTATTCTAAATAGTGATCCAATCTATGGAATATTGGATTTGCCCAGAAGTTTGTATTGTTTCAAGAGTGCATATAATTTTGGTTTCAGCATGTTGGTTGTGATGCTAATATTCTCATCCTGTAACCATTGTACAATTTCCTTATTTGTTGCATTACCTCTCAAACTCTTTCAGTTTAATTCAGTGATAAATAGCGTTGAACATCACAACCACACTTCCTGAGGTAAAAATTTTAGAATAAATTTTTTGGTAACCCATTTTTCATACCTGACATTTTTGCTGTCATGATAACACCTCATTGCCTGCTGGCATTTCTCCTTTGCCACAGCATTAAAAACAAAGCTATTTTCACTCGGTGCAAGGATTTTTTAATAAAACATCGTCCTTTCGACACAGTTGCAAAAGAACCTCTTAATGAAATATACTGTAGAATGTATTTTGTGCAGAAGATGATAAAATATTTTTTTCTGTCATATATATTATTTTTGATGGTTTCACGTCACTCATGCTTTCCTGGGGAACATGTGATTTCTCAGTTATAGTAGATATAATTTAGTTTTCTGCCATGTGAAACTAGGATTTCTCAATTATTGTTAAAGTTGCATTTTTATGAATAATGGTAGATGTTCCTTACAGTCAACATGTGTGTCATTGAAGTTCAATATTTTGTCAATTTCTTCCCACATTTATATATTTTTCCCATTTGTTGTTTATAAAATTAGTCATATTTTGGTTACTATAATTGTAATGCGCACATGCTTCCACAGAAATTTTTAACCTTGGAAACTAGTTTACCTTTGCAGTTCTGAATTTATGAAAAGAGTAAATATTTTCAGATCATATAGTATGAAGAATTTAGCACTGTATTCTCAGGTTACCCCCTTTGCAATGGTGCAGAATATATCTGAATGCACAAATGAGGTTTGAGGGAAATTAAAGCAGGTTGTGAGAAATTTAGTTCAGTTTTTTATTCAACAGGAGTGTTGGTTACACTGGTCTCAGAACAGCAGATCATGCAGCAAGATCATTTGAATGCAGAGCAAAGTTTTGTCAGAGTATGGCAATTACTTCCATGTGTAATATTGAAAATAACCAAAGACTAGCATAGCGTGAATAACGTGTTTCATGAAACCCTCATGTTATGCATATTTGCAATATGGGAGTCCAGTTATTTCCGTAACAATTCTATTTTGTAGGGTAGTGTTTATAAACGCCACAAAAAATTACCTTTTTGTACAAGTAAACAGTACAGGAAACACAGTGATCGTATAAACAAAGCATTTTAGAACAAAATGTTTGCCCACAAGATTCAGTGCAGAAACGAGGAGATTGTGTTTATAGTGATATCAGATTACAGAAAAAATAACTGGTGATAGTCTTTAAAATAAAAATTGCATTTAATAAAAGGAAACTCCGTTTCATTTTTGAAGCTTAGTGTACTGCGACCATCACCATTATGCACAGGGGCGTACGCAAGGGGGTAGCTGAAGAGGCTGCAGCCTTTCCAAAAAAAAGTTCAAACATAAATAAATATGAACAAATTTGGCAAATTGTCTAAAAATGTACTGAAAACTGAAATAAACAATTGCAATAAGTTTAAATTAAAATATATTTTACATTGGGAAATTGTATTTTTCTCATTGTGCAAAGTACTCACTTCAGAAATTGAGGTTCAGCTTCTCCTAAAACAAAATCCTGTCATTGAACTTGACAGTGACTCACAGCTGACTGCTACATTACTTCAAAAACAAAGTGGCAAGAGGCAATTTTGGTTTTAACATTTTGCTTTGTGAATCAGAGATATAATTACAATCATACTTGGGTATTATTTTAAGTGAACTGTTTTGTGTTAATTAGTGTGCAAGCAGTTCAGTGAACTAAAACTGATTTATTACAGCATCCGATATGTAAACTTTTAAAAGTAAGAAAACATCAACTGTGCATATTGTGAATGGCAGGGAAGATGTGACAAACTCGAAACTTGTGTATCTAATAAATATCCTTCAGAAAAAACTGGAACTAAGCATCAAAGTGGCATTTTAGATTTCTTTAAAGTAAAACATTCAATTTGGATAAATCAGCATTTGGAAATAGTATTTGTGGTAGTATGATTGACACTGACATTCCTTCTATCAGTGATGGTCAAAAAGAATAAGAGAAACGGATGAAGAGTACTATTAAGCCAAGCTCCCAGACTATTGCAATCTCAGCTCCCAGTATTGGAAGTTGAGACTGGCAATCCTCCTGCAATTAATGAACACGTTAACATAATAAACAGCTAACCTAACCAGTAAAGTTGATGAACTGTCAAAAACAAATAGTGAAATTAGGATGTATGGCCTATATTCTAGCAGAGAATCAAAACGTGTTACCAAGCTCGACTGGATCTAGTATTACTGAACAAGGAAAAATTATGAGTTAGGGTTAAAATTAAATTAGAGTAAGCAAATCGGTTACCAAAAATTGGTCAGCTTATGCCATGTTTAGGAGGGGGTATGAAAACAGTAAAATGTTCTCCATGTATCAAAAACTACAAGACTGTACCTAAGGATGTGGCCATACTTAAAACTAAATCCTTTGGTATTTTTTCCCTCAAGTTACTAGCAGTTCAGGTACAACCAACTCATTTGTGTTTTGAAATTTAAAAATTTGTATTATTGATCATTTACAATCAAAAACACACCAGGTGCATTGATTTTTCCGAATCCACAAAAACAGAAAAATTTAGCAATGAAAAAGGAGCACGAAAAAGTGGGAATTTGTGTTGCAAGAACTGNCCGAATCCACAAAAACAGAAAAATTTAGCAATGAAAAAGGAGCACGAAAAAGTGGGAATTTGTGTTGCAAGAACTGCGTACACAACCATAAAGGAAGGCAATAGGGGCAATTTTTTTAATGTATTGTTACGTGTCACAAGGGATGTTTGAATGACAGGCGAGCAACAATCCAAGATGCGCATATCTAGTTACGAAAACGTACTGCCACGATAATCCCTTTGCGACATGCGCTCCTGACCTTCAGCAAATTGAATTTCTGCGATTATCTGAAGAATTTTCTAGTGGTTTGCTGCCCTAGTTTCTCTCAGGGTGCTGCAAACTTTCCATGTCAACGCTAGCGACTATAAAAGCGCGTCGGGCCTCCAAACCGGCAGTGGAGTGGAGAGTTGATGAGTGTTTGGAGTTTTAGCGATAGACAACGAGCAGGAAGAGCAACGGGCTGCAACAGAAGTGACCAGCTGGAGAAAATTACCTCCTTGGGGTACCTCCCACAAAGGAGATGTTTTTGTTAAAAAAACTGCAAATTTCTTATGAAAAAACAAATATTTATATAAAAGAGCAGTTGAATGGTATGGCATTAGAAGGCCAATATTTTGATCTTAGTATTAATAAAAAACATACTGGCCTGTGTGAAAATTTAAATAATTAACTTTAACTTTCTACATGGGACATAGCTTATAGGTTAGATGTGCGTTGAGTGATGTTCATAAAGTGCAATCTTTGATGTGGATCAATAATCAAGCTCAAGTAATAGGTATCTAATGAAAAGTTATAATTGTGAAGCATTGTATGAGCAACTGATTGCATTAACTGAAGAAATCAAAGTGGCCTTTATTGAATCCTAAATATTTCCAGGAACTCAAGTTTAGTTATTTTGTATGGATCTTCAAAGGTGGAAATTTTCTAAACCAAGTTTTATATTTAAAGTGCTTGGTATGATTGACAAATGAGCTTAAAACAAAATATTGTTGTATTTGTTAGAAGGTAAATGCCTGTTTTAGACAATTTTTGATTACTTTGATTTTGTGAAAAGCACTCCACGTTAAAGGTAGGAAAAATATCAAAGAAAAATTTTCCAACAATNAAATAGGAAATATATCAAAGAAAAATTTTCCAACAATCAGTAAAGACTAACTATTGTTTACTGATTAATTATGACTCCAACCAATGTNAGGTAGGAAAAATATCAAAGAAAAATTTTCCAACAATCAGTAAAGACTAACTATTGTTTACTGATTAATTATGACTCCAACCAATGTTCAAGCCGATCAAAGATTCCACAGGAGGACCAGTCACATATTGAAGATTAATGTGACTTGCGAGATGCAAGAAAAAATGCAGTGAAGAGATTTGGGTGACTCTTAACAGCGAGGTCTTGAGAGCCAAAACTGTGATTGAGGTAAGTATGGAGCAGCACCGGAATTAAAGGACAGGGGAAGGGAGATCCCCGAGAAAACCAGCTGGCCAGTGGCATCGTCCGGCATGATTCCCACATGCGAAAATCCAGTGACCTGGCCGGGGATTGAACCTGGTTTGCCTTGGTGGGAGGCGAGCAGGCTAACCGCTCAGCCACCGCGGCCCTTGCAAGGAAAAAGTTGGAGTGGAGAGAGGTTGGGTGGCTCTTAACCTCAGGATCTTGAGAGCCGATGAGTGTGAGGCGAGGTATGGAGCAGTGCCAGAATGCAAGGGCAGGGGAAATCCCCAAGAAAACCTGGCAACCAGCAGTATTGTCCATCCAGATTCTCGCGTGCAAAAATCTGGGTGCAACCTCGCCAGGAATCAAACCCAGTTCGTCTTGGTGGGAGCTGCGCCACCATGGCCCCAGAAGAAGTTTGAGATTGTGTGTGAAACATTATTGGAGAAATTAGAAAACAAAATAGCAAACATTTAACTAATGTAACACATCAGAACAGGAAATTGAAGAATCGTTGCAAAGACTTGCAGACTGGGTTAATAAAAACAGAGGATGTACAGCAAATCCTGGAGCATTGCATGCACAGTTCAAACTTTTGATTAAGAAGAAGAAAACCACACTAAATACAAATTTTGCTCAAAAACCTTTAGGCCAAGGGAGAAAAACCTGACATGATTCAAGATAATTTATTATTAAAGAAACATTTCCAAATAAACATGTTTGCTATAGCATTCCTGACAGCCTATGTTTTAGAAAACTGCTTGAAAATTTGCAGTGAAGCAGTTTGTGAATCCATTGGGTCAGTAATAGGCAATCATCTTCACAACTGTAACATTAAAGATGATAGTCTTTTTGAAGAAGTGTTAATTTCTTGGAGTGATCCTCCAGTACAAAATGCTTGTGGACTTATATAAGGCACTTTAGACAGACATTTTGGTAAACAAAAATACNGAGTGATCCTCCAGTACAAAATGCTTGTGGACTTATATAAGGCACTTTAGACAGACATTTTGGTAAACAAAAATACTGCTTTGTGAGATTTTCTTCAAATTCTTGTTTGAAAGTTTACAAGACATTGACAAACTCCACAAGGAAATGGGAAGACTGCCCTTTCTCAGAGACTAAATATTATATAAGGTACGTTTACTAAATTTTCAGGGAAATTTTGCATTTAAAATGAATGTTCTAGGGAAATAAATGGGTTCAGAAAATGTTTNTGTTTACTAAATTTTCAGGGAAATTTTGCATTTAAAATGAATGTTCTAGGGAAATAAATGGGTTCAGAAAATGTTTTGTACCTCTGCTCCTCTGTATAGTCTATATTTCACCTAAGAATTTCATTTTTTGACAGCTAGTATACTACAACATGTCATAAATGAAATTAACAACATCCCATATACAAATTCCTATATCAACTGGTGCGTGAACGATTGAAAGAGTATTTCATGTTGGCTATTCTGACAGCCTTGCCTTCGTATAACAGACAGAGAAATATATGGGCAGAAAGAAGTTCTTAGAGAAAAAAATGTTTATGTATTTTATTTTATGTTGTTGCAAAACAACTATTATTAGTGTGACAAACTAAACTTCATTCTAGAATAATGTGCAAGTGTTTCAAACGAAATGGAACGTAAACAATTTGTGATAGTTTTGCTCTATTTCTCTCCTCTTCACTCTCTAGTTAGTGCCAATGTCGTCACTTGCATGCTTTATATTAATTAAAGAGGCTGCAGATATGTTGCAGTGTATTTTATAAATATTTATACATTTATTTAAACTCACTATATTTCAAACCCGAGTCCGTTTTGCATCTGTAAGCATCTGTAAGTGCTTTCACAGTTTGTGGTTGTAGTGTGTACACATTTCAGTTAATTTCACTATTATCTTCAAGGTGGTGGCCGCAATTTCTGAATGCATCCTTAACTCGCTGTGTCATTTCCAAGGCCATTGTTAAGTGATGGGGTGGGCGTACTTTGAAACGTCACAGTGTGTACCGTGTTTACACTATCAAAATGTTCTTTATAAACAACAAATCCATCATTGTTATGCAACGCACCTACTGAAGGCACTTCAACATTCCTCCTAATGGTGATGTTCCAAATCGGAAAACAATTCATAAGTGGGTTGCGACATTTTGACAGATGGGTTCAGCGTTGAAGAGGAAGTCTCCAGGCTCTCCTCGGATAGCACGGACACCTGAAAACATCCAAACTGTGGGGAATCAATTGTTTAGTCGCCTAGACAGTCAGCATGCAAACATGCCATCGCCTTAGGCATGTCCAACACATCTGTGACAAGAATTTTGCATAAAGACCTGCAATTTCATCTGTACAAAATGGTGGTATATGAACTTACTGAGAGAGACTGGGCATGCCGTAAGGAATTGAGCGGGATGATCCTTAAAACCATTCAACAAGATGCTGTCATTATTGCAGCGACGGGCACATTTTCACCTCAGTGGGTGCGCGAATAAGCAAAACTTTCGCTATTGGGCTGAAACCAACCCTCGTCAACTTCATCAGAGATCTCTGCACAGTGAGTGTGTTGCAGTTTGGTGTTCTATTGCAAAAGTTGGAGTTGTAGGCTCTTATTTTTTTGAGGAGAAACAGTTAGAGTTACAGCCACTTCAGACTGTTACATCAGAATGCAGGAAAACTTTTTACAACCTCACCTGGAAGAAATGGATGTGAAAGATGCCTGGTTTCAGCAAGATGGGGCAATGGTGCACACGGTTCGGAGATCAATGGAAGTTTTGCGGGACATGTTTCCAAGGAAGGTGATATCCCTACATGGTGATCTTCAGTGGCCAGCTCATTCACCAGATCTCAAATCAAAGATGTGTACACACACCAACCTCAAACCCTGGTAGCTCTTAAGCATATCATACATTGCAAAATTGGGGCTATTCTTGCAGACATGGCCCAGCAAGACATGGAAGCATTCCACAATCATCTCGCAGTGTGTGCTGCAAATGACGGTTGCCACCTTGAAGATACAATTTTTAAAACACACTGGAAAAAACTTTTGCAGTTTCCCTTTCCTGTGATATAATTAAAGGTTTTCTAACTGTTATCATTGTTGCAGAATAAATGTTTGAAATTGGGTACATCTTTTTGGCTTGTTTTGGCAGAATAACTTATGAAACAAGGTTCTTGTTTGTTCTGCATTTACTGTTTACAGATTAAAACCCAGTAAACCGTTAATTAGAAGATAATATTAACAACTAATTACAAATAAATAGTTTTTAGTGTTGTAGAATTTTGTATGAATGGGGTATGTGAAGCATTCTATTTTATGGTCATTACTGTGAAGCCTTATGAAACTAGTATTTTGATTTTGTCTAGGTACTGATGATGGTGTTGCCTCTTGTACTCATCATGGTGCTGACAAAAATGATGAGTGATCCAGAAACAAAGAGGGTAAATGTTTGTTATCTACATAGATTGGATAGAATAATTATAAAACACAACTTATTTAAAAATTCAGAGTCTGATATTCTTGGTAAAGCATAATTTTGTAAAAAAAAAATTTTAGTTGGAGATGCATGTACACCAGTAATTTTAAATTTAATAATCTTCTCTTCTTAAAAGAAATACACCACTGTGTTTGATAATGTTAATTATAAAGTTAAAAAAATGGGTGCTTGTACTTATGTACGTGTGTTAGGAGTTATACTTCTTTGGCGTGACTAAAATAAAATTTTATTATGTATGTTACCATTTCACACTTATATTCATTCAGATCTTGTTCCATATCATAATTGAATTCAAACTACAGAAATGAAATGTTTTTCAATTTGCTTATTACATGAACTGATTTTCTGTTGGTTTTAAGTATAACCACGTGCTATGTTGTGTACCTTGCGTTTGTATATAGCTAGATGATATGCGCATGTGCGTTAGGTCATACCCCTACCACGTTCACTGTCGAATTTTGTTACACTGTGCGCGTGCAACTTCCGTTGCACACTAAACTTTTACCCTCAACGCTGCAAAAGAAGTATAACTTCAAAAATGTCATTGTGCAACTTGTTTAGTTGACAAGAGTTTTACAAACAACATTCATAATCTGTTATAACAGTTTTTTTGCACATATTTGTAGACTGGTTAATGCTATTTTCTAACATAAATTATAAAACTAAATTTGGATTGTGTCTTAACAACTAGAATATATAAATTGGTACCACCATATCTGTTTTAGTGTGGCTAAACTGAGCAAGGTGGTGGTGCAATTAAACACTGGCCTTGCATTAGGGAGGACCCAGGTTTGATTCCTGATTTGGCTTGACATAATTATTCCATGGTTTTCCAAAATCACTATAGACAAATGCTGGGATGATTCCTTAACACAGAATATTTCTGATTCTTTCAGTCTTTAATAGTGATATAGGCAGTTGATGAGTTACCTGCTACCTACCATCAGTGTAGTAGTTGTCCAGGGTTTTACAATTTGAGTTGAGTTTTAACACAAGAGGATGAAAGCTCAGAAAGGTTTTACATGTACTTTCTCTTTCCTCTCAACTGCAACTAATATGATATGATTTGCCACACATGGTAAATCATGTCAGTCTGTATTAATTTTTTTTTACAAAATCTTTGAAAAGCATTAAAAATTTTAACACAAAGTATGTGAAACACTAAACTTAATTCAGAATTAAATAAATAATTGTGGCTCATATGTAATTAAGTAAAGAATTGTGGCTCATGTGTACCAAGTCTTAGTAAGGATATGCGGGATGGAGCCTTGTTCAACCCCAGGAATGACCTAACTTTGGTCCAAGGCAAGTGACCTTGAGTATCCCTATTGAATTTATGGGGTTGAACTTGCCTCTAAGGATGTAGTAGTATAAGATTTCCTGGAACCATAGACTACTGTGCTATGTGACCTGACAATATAGATTAGAGTTGCTGCCAGTTATCAGTCCATTACTGTTCTCACAAACATGGTGTCCAGCCAATAGCACCAAATCCAACCAGCTCACTGGCTAACTTGACTTAGGGCAGGCCCTTACATTTACCAGTAGCTCTTAGCAATGAAACAGCTGGGAGTGAGCAATGCTGACCACGTGGTTTTAAGAGGCATGCAGAAAAGTGCTGGAGATGAAACGGGTACCGGAAAGCAAAAGCCAAGTCCCCTCTCATATACGTTTCTGGGTGAAAGGNAATGAGCAATGCTGACCACGTGGTTTTAAGAGGCATGCAGAAAAGTGCTGGAGATGAAACGGGTACCGGAAAGCAAAAGCTCTCATATACGTTTCTGGGTGAAAGGAAGGGTATCCAGTCACATCAATGTTGCAGAAATAGTTCATCATAAATAATAAATTGTTTTACATTTATCTTGTGTAAACCAGTTTCTTAAATAAGGATTTGTTAAATTATTTTGTGTCAGGATTATATAAAACTAAATTTATCTTTTTTTTTTTTTTTAAACACTAAACCTTTATTGGGAAGTTTTTAGGTTTCCTATAATATAAGAAATAAAACGTAAGTTGGNACCAGCTCACTGGCTAACTTGACTTAGGGCAGGCCCTTACATTTACCAGTAGCTCTTAGCAATGAAACAGCTGGGAGTGAGCAATGCTGACCACGTGGTTTTAAGAGGCATGCAGAAAAGTGCTGGAGATGAAACGGGTACCGGAAAGCAAAAGCCAAGTCCCCTCTCATATACGTTTCTGGGTGAAAGGAAGGGTATCCAGTCACATCAATGTTGCAGAAATAGTTCATCATAAATAATAAATTGTTTTACATTTATCTTGTGTAAACCAGTTTCTTAAATAAGGATTTGTTAAATTATTTTTGTTTCCAGAGTATATAAAACTAAATTTATCTTTCTTTTTTTTTAAACACTAAACCTTTATTGGGAAGTTTTTAGGTTTCCTATAATATAAGAAATAAAACGTAAGTTGGNCTTTTTTTTTAAACACTAAACCTTTATTGGGAAGTTTTTAGGTTTCCTATAATATAAGAAATAAAACGTAAGTTGGTAATGATATAAAGGAAAAGTTTTATGGCCTGTACATACTGTATGTTGAGAAGACGTACTGAATGAGGCAAAAGGAGTAAAAGATGTGGCTTAAGAAAAATGGTTCAGCACAAAAGTAGAGGGAATTCAAGAGGCACAAAATTGTAAATTGTTGACAAGAATAAAACCTTTGGGTTTAGTGTTTCCTAAACTTGTCGCATGGCCGGGAGTAGTTAGTTCAGACTGTATGTATCCAAATTAAAGACAATATTTTATTCCAAATTTTACTTTCAAAAAGTTGACAGTTAGGTCACTATTCTCTCGAGTAGTAGCAAGTGATAATCAATGTTTTTTGACTACATATAAGTTTCATTACTGTATGAGCCACTCAGCAAAATCTTAAAAACATTAGCATATTGTACCTTAAAATTAGAAAAAATATAGAGATAGCCCATGAAGGTGTGATTTCCTTACCTTCTAATGTATTTGAGGTTTACTATAGTGTATATAATTATTTGCAAATAAATTGTACTGCTTGTGCAAAGATTATATAATTTTGCTAACTTACGTGACCACATAATTTGTGGAGAAATATTTTTTACCTGTAGGCCAAAGTAAAAATGTGGGGTGCGTCTTATTTTCGGGGTTGCCCTATATTTAGGTAAATACAGTCAACTGTGGACAAAATTACGCTGGCATTAATGACTTCCTTGAAGTAAACACTTTTTTTTGGGAACTGTAAATTACTTGATTAAAAAATGGAAAAATATAAAGGAAATGGGTTAAAAAAATTAGTTTGTGGCATTCACACTCATTTGCAAAAAAATTGATTACCATTAACAAATTTCTCTAGGAAAATGAAGGTTGCCACACANGTGGCATTCACACTCATTTGCAAAAAAATTGATTACCATTAACAAATTTCTCTAGGAAAATGAAGGTTGCCACACAGTGTCGTTACAGCCTGATATGTGCCCCATTTGTGTTTAATGTGGTTTGCTTGCGCAGATGTCCCACTACGGGCAGATATGTCCCTCCATCATTCATAGGTGCAAGACAGTGAATAAGGCTGTAGTAGCAGTGTGAGAAACAGCCAAGTTCAGTGAACACGCAGCATGCCCCGACAGCGCATTCCACTAGCCTTTGCCAATCTGGGTGAGTTTGAGACTGGCCTCAGAGGGGCAGGTTGGACGTTTTGGCGCATTGCTTGCCACTAGAACTGTTCTACCTACACTGTGAGTCAGTCTTGTATGCAGTGGGAACAGGAGGGTTCACTCACCCATAGAGAAGGTTTGGGTTGGGTCGACCCTGATGGACCACCAGCAGGGAGGATCATTTCGTCGTGCAACAGGCTGTAAGTACTCTACGGGCATTGCTGCCGTACCATCCAGGGACATGTCACAGCAGCTGGGGATACACCTGTGTCCACCAGTACCATATCCAGGTGGCTAGCAGAGCAGGATCTGTTGTCACTGCATCCATTACGATGTCTACCATTATGACCTGAGCATCGTCGAGTACGTGACCTGCCAGAAAGGGCAGCACTGCAGTTTGCGGATTTGTGACAAGTGGTGTTCAGCGACGAATCACTGTTCTGTCTGGATATGGACAACTGCTGAATTAGAGTCTGGAGACACTGTAGATAGCTCCGTGATCCATCCTTCATTGTAGAGTGGTATGCCACCCCAACAAGAGATTTCATGACGTGGGGTGCTATTTCTTAAGATTCCCACTCCCCACTGGTGGTTATTGATTGAATCCTAATGGTGCAGCGATACAGGAAATTTTGCGGCCATGTGTGCTTCCCCCCCATCCTGGTGCAGCTTGACAACCCCATTTTCCAGCAGGATATTGCCTGGCATCTTTCAGCACTGGTATCTCTGGTCTACCTTTGTGATGTCAACATGCTTTCTTGTGGCCAGTAAGATCCCCAGACCTTTCGCCCATTGAGAAAGTTTGGGACCAGATTGGATGGCAATTTCTGTCAACGCAACTACGGCTGATTTAAAGTTACACCAGCTGTGGCAGAATCTTCCTAGAGAGAACATCCAATGCCTTCATGCCCAACTGTTTTGCCACCTGTATTCACGCTACGGGTGGTCCAACATTATACTAAATGCATCCAGCAAGTGTTGGTCCCTGCAATACATGCTTGGTGTGGTACAATATTTTGGTGTTTTTTGTATACATACTACCATGGCCTGTGACGGTATCCACTTACGTGCCTTTGCAATGGCACCTCTAGGGCAATCTTTTTTTTTTGTAAATGAGTGTATTTTGGTTGCTAAATATTGTGATTCTCTTTGCCACTATTGTATAACTCAGAAGAAAGAGGGAAAGATCTAAAAATAGACACAACTNGAAAGAGGGAAAGATCTAAAAATAGACACAACTCACTAACTCATTACCTGTCTGCCCTTTCCATCAAGGTCTCCAATGTTTATCCATGTGTGCTTGCCATTACTTAAGTTACATGCCAGAGTTGTCTTTCCCAGAGACTGCTCTTTAGAAACTGCATAATAATAACAAGAAGTTACTGATATAACTAATGAGCCTGCTTTCCTCAACATGGGTGCAAATCATTTTTAATGCAGTTTAAATGCATATATGTTAGATATGCCTTGAAATCTCGTAACAATGGCATTATCATTAGGGATGGAACCAGAAACATATGCAACAATAGTGAGAAAATTACAAATGCACACGTGCTTTACCCAGGACTTGAACCCAGAAAACCTCGTACCAAAAGATAGCATGCAAATATTTACAGTGCCAAAGTGTCTGAACCACGTAAAACACATAAGTTTACATGGTCTACCATAGCACTACTTGAGTGAAGAATTTGATGGAAATCGAACGATTGGTTCCCAAGATATGGCATTAAAATGTTACATTCTTATTTGGTGTTATCTTAAAAAAAATTGCCTAAAACAGAGATTTTGTACACTGTACTTCTAATTAATATTGTAAAAATACAAAGATTGGGTGAATTTGGTTAAATTGTTTAATAGATATGACAAACTTATCTAAATTATTTATATGGCCAACATTTTGAAAATCTGTTTCTGACCTCACTTAAAACTTATAAGTTTACATGGTCTTCTGTAACACTACTGTTGTGTGAAATTTGGTGAAANTGTTTCTGACCTCACTTAAAACTTATAAGTTTACATGGTCTTCTGTAACACTACTGTTGTGTGAAATTTGGTGAAAATTAGTTGTTTTGTTCTGGAAATATGGTAAAATGTTCCATTTTATTACAAAAAGGCTAGCAAAAGAGGATCTGTATAAGCATAATTTATGTTTCTAATGAATACTGTTAACGTAGAAAATTTGGTTGAATATATTTGGATGGTTTAATAGATATAAAATATTAATCTAAATTTTTTATATTAGTAACATTAAAAAATACAGGCCTGCTGCACTTAAANTGTTTCTGACCTCACTTAAAACTTATAAGTTTACATGGTCTTCTGTAACACTACTGTTGTGTGAAATTTGGTGAAATTAGTTGTTTTGTTCTGGAAATATGGTAAAATGTTCCATTTTATTACAAAAAGGCTAGCAAAAGAGGATCTGTATAAGCATAATTGATGTTTCTAATGAATACTGTTAACGTAGAAAATTTGGTTGAATATATTTGGATGATTTAATAGATATAAAATATTAATCTAAATTTTTTATATTAGTAACATTAAAAAATACAGGCCTGCTGCACTTAAAATATGAAAGTTTACATGACGTACTGTAAGACTACTCATGAAAAATTTGGTGGAAATTTGTTGATTGGTCCTCAAAATATGCCATTAAACATCCATTTTTTTCATGGTACAGTCTTCGTAGATTGAGATCAAAAAGTTTATGTATTGGTACATTTGATGATTATCATAGATACTGCCAGTATACAAAGTGTAGTTATAATAGGTTTCAGAGTTTCGTAGATATAGAATACCAAGTTGAAATGTTTATACAGTAGAACCTCGATTATTCGCGATAATGCAGGGGATGAGTGAGTTGGATAATCAAAAATAGTGGTTAGGCGAGTCATGCTTAACCTCTTATGGTCGATAGCTGGCAGGCGGCTGCTACAGTGTTTTACCATTTACAAAAGAAAATTAACTTTCTTTATTAATGAAACGTAAATGTTTAAAAAGGAAGGCGTGTTACAATAAAATAATTCTTAAGGAATGCATATATGAATGCTGGTTNTGAACTTTCTTTATTAGTGAAACGTAAATGTTTAAAAAGGAAGGCGTGTTACAATAAAATAATTCTTAAGGAATGCATATATGAATGCTGGATAGCAGCCAAATTAATATAACTGGGCTGCAAATCAACCTAAAAGATATTGCCCGACAAATCAGTTTATTTACCATTTTTTAAAAAGTATGCGTGTTCCAGTAAAAATTATTCACCAGAATAAAGGTGGAATTTATCGTAAAAATTGAGCCACGAATTAGCATGTTATTCACTGCCCAACAAGACAGTTTGTTTACTGTTTCTTATAGAAAATATGTTTTTTTGTACTTACAAAACAATTTTTTAAAAGGCAGTTGTGTTTCAGTTAAAATTCCTTAGAAGTGCAGAACACTGATATAAGCATCAAAATTAGCATTAAAAAAGCAGGCCTTGAATCTGCCTAAAACTATATGCATTGTGAGGCATATTTATTTCACAGAACGGCAGTCTTGATTAACTGTAGTTTAAAATGTAAATTACATTGAATAAATTACATCTACTGTACAGCCACCATTTTGAAAATAAGTGTATGCAGCACTTAAAACATGCAAATTATTATGGCCTACCTCAGTAAAACTTATTCACAAAATTTGATGGGAATCAGCCGATTGCTTCCTGAAATATAACATAAAAATAATGTTTTTTCATATGGGGCTATCTTAAGTGGCAGAGAAATGAGAGACTGTATAGGCAAATTTGATGGTTATAATAGATACTGCTAGCATACAAAGTTAAATTGAAATTTATTTTGTAGTTTCATAAATATAACATACTGAAGAAAAATGTTTATATCACCGCCATTTTGAAAGTGTCTAACCCATTAAAAACATATTAGTTTATGAGGCCTACTGTAGTGCTACTTGTTTGCCAAATTTGATGGGAATATGTTGATTTTCTCTGTAGATGTGACATAATTTTAAGTTGTCATGTGATGCTATCTTACAAAATGACATTCAAAAGAGACTTTGTATGGACACATTTGATGGTTGCAATATGTACTGCCAGCATACAAAGTTGATTTGGAATTAATTACATGGTTTCGATGATATAGCATACCAAACTAAAATGTTTATATGGCCACAATTTTGGGAATAAGTGTCTGCCCTACTTAAATCATACCATTTTACAAAACCAGCCTGTGTACTTCTTGTTTACCAAATTTGGTAGGAATCGATCAATTAGTTCCCGAGATATGACATAAAAACTTTATTAACTCATTTATTGCTAACTTACAAAATGGTGGGAAATAGAGGCTTTGTGTACACACATTTGATAGTTGTAATATAGCTGGTTAGCATACAAAGTTAAGTTTGGATTGATAACATGGTTATGACAATTTAGCATCCAAAGCTAAAATGGCTATATGGCCACCATTATGAAAATTATTGTCTGAAAAACATACTAGTTTATATCACCTGCTGCACTATTACTTGTTCGCCAGTAGGTAGGAATCAGTCAATTATTTCCTGATAAAAAACTTAATTTATTAGTGTGGAACTATCTTACAAAATGGCCGATAAAGGTGGCTGTGTATTGGCATATATAATGCTTCTAATAAATATTTTCAATATACAAAATTTGGTCGAAATTGGTAGAATGGTATGATAGATATGCCAAATAAGTCTAAAATTTTTGTATAGCTGCCATTTTGAAAATTAGTGTGATCCATTTACATGGCCTACCAAAGTACTGTGTACTTGCCAAATTTGACAAGAAATGGTTGAGTGAGATCTCGTGTAAATGCTTTATTTAGTCATGTGGTGCTATATTCCAAAACTGCAGACCAATGACAATATGCATACCCAAATTCTATACTTACTTGAAGCACTGTCAAAATGTGGTTTAGTTGATTAGTTTCTAAGGTAGGACATATCACTCTAAATATGTTAATGGCCGCCATTTTGAAAATTAGCACCTGGTGTGGTTGAAAACTATAAAAATCAGATGTCTTCATTACATACTATGTGTGTACCAAGTTTGGTTAATTTTATGTGCGTGTTCAAAAGTTTTTATGGGACACGCACACGCGACAGTGATCTCCTAAGCCTTTCTTTCATTCGGAAAGTAGGCTAAAAACACTGGATTGAACTGCTGAAAGGAGGACTAACATCCTATCTTCCTTTGACATGGCTGTGAACAAATAGATTATTTACCAGTTTATATCCAGATACAGTTTTTTTTGTATGTGAAGGTTGTTAGGACAACTTTGTTCAGTATTACAAATATAATGTTATAACTAGGGCCATGGACTTTTCGCAATTGCGAATAAACGACGACAAATGCGAAATCGTCACAAAATTTAGTTTTTACGCGAAATATGGCATATCGGACTTTAATNTGAAGGTTGTTAGGACAACTTTGTTCAGTATTACAAATATAATGTTATAACTAGGGCCATGGACTTTTCGCGATTGCGAATAAACGACGACAAATGCGAAATTGTCACAAAATTTAGTTTTTACGCGAAATATGGCATATCGGACTTTAATGCGCTAAATATAGCCACGTTTTCCAGTAAAATTTTGTTTACAGTATTGCAAAGCAAACACGCACTCACATTTTAACACTCGGTGGCGAAATACCGTATTTCTGCATGTATAGGCTGTACATTTTTACAAAAAAAAAACGGCTACAGAAAGTTGGTTGCGACTTATTTACGATATATTGTCATTTTAAAAACAATTTTAACCCCCAAAACATGTTCAGAAATTGGTCTACAAACAGTACATTTTAATGTTTTATCTTAGTTTGTAAGAAGGTAAAAAAATGTGAACAAATGAATAGCTTTTCAATCGTGCAGTAATTTGTTCACTCATGTTCATAAACAAAATATCCTTTACTGTGCACGCGTAGAAAGTAAACATGGTGGAGCTCGGTCATAGTTACAGTACATGGGAAAATAATTACACTGCTGTTCACGACAAAGATATTTTACGTAGTTCGCACGCCCGCCACCGCGCCACAAATGCACATTAATAGACGCCATTTTGTGTAATATGTTGCAGTGTTTTTGCTTTCTCTAAGTCACGATAACATCTGTGGAATACTATACGCGGGACGTATATTTGTAAACAGTAATAATAAAATGTTCAATTGTTCTGTTGTGTAAGGTAGAAAACATTACTATTTCATATTTAAAAAAAAGGATAGTTCCTGGTGCTTCTTAATTCTTTGCCTAGTATAGATGATACACCTAAGTTGACAACACTAGTTTCCACTGTTTTTATTTCGTATTCACTTTACTATTTGTTTTTGCGTGGGTTCCTGTTACGTGTGTTAACGTATTTTAATACTCAGACGTTGTTTAATATACCATGAATGGGTATGGGATTTTAAAATTGATGGTTTCTTCATATTTGAAGAACGAAACAAAACTACGATGTGTAAATACTGCGACAGCCGTGTTGAATGGCAACGCAAAGACGCATGCAAAAAAACATGTAGAAGGTGATTCGCACAAATGAACAAAAGAATTCTACCAAAAAAACAATAGCACCCCAAATAACTGAGCATTGTTAGCGCAATTGATAGAAGTCAGACAACGAAACAAAATAAACAGAGTTTATAA
The DNA here is from genome assembly GCA_002778355.1 of Clitarchus hookeri. Classification (NCBI taxonomy): domain Eukaryota; kingdom Metazoa; phylum Arthropoda; class Insecta; order Phasmatodea; family Phasmatidae; genus Clitarchus; species Clitarchus hookeri. The sequence continues at coordinate 165,643 of NQII01000981.1, read as the reverse complement.
TAGACCTCATGAAAATGTTGCTCGCAGCCAACATACCTATTGAAAAGGCAGACGATGAGTACTTTAAAAATTGGCTTCGAAAATATGTACCAGGTAAGCATGTAAATGCAGGGTTTTCGTCTATCTGTAGTTTTTGTTTATATATTTGCACAGTAATGCACAGAGGATGTCTTCCCACTTTACGGAAAAATATAGATCTTCATAGGTTACTGTAAAATCAACATATTCTAAATGTCATAAACCGACAATTTTTATTTAGTTCTTTGAAATCACTTTTCCAATGTAGGCCTACGTGCCAAATTTTTAGGTTCCTTTTTTTATTGCTATAAAATATTGATTACAAATATAAACCAGAAAATACAGCAATTTGTCTGAATTTTCCTTACAGACTTGTGTTAATTAGATGGAATTAAAAACTGTTAGAAATAAACAAAGAAGTAGGCATACCCAATTTCTCACTTTTATTTCAGGTTCGGGAGATATTCCAACGGCCCAGGTCCTGAGGGAAAATTATGTCCCAAAAGTCAGAGAGGATCATTTAAATCAATTGAAGGAGGCTTTAAAAAACAAGAAAGTTTGTATCATGTGTGATGAAACCATAAACAGAATGGGGTGCTGCGTATTTGTTGTTTTGATACGTGTTCTTTCAGACATTGGTGAAAGTGTGTTTGTAGATGGCTTAAAATAACTGGAGAATTCTAATGGTACTGAGTGTTCACTAGCAATTTTGTCTGTGGTAACACAGCATGAAAATGTAGCAGTGGTTAGCGACTCTGCACGCTACATGACTAAATGTATGGACTCTTTGAGGGCGATATTTTCCAAAAGCATGGTTTATGTTCAGTGCTGGGCACATAAACTTAACATTGTAGCTAGATTATGGAGAGTTTCACTGCCACAATTGAATTCATGTGTTCAAAATGCCAAACAAGCATTTCTCAATGCCCGTAAGAGAAAACACAGATATGTATCTTACCTGAAGGAAAAGTATCCTGGTGGGGAAAAGAAAGCCACCCTCTTCNTCGTAAGAGAAAACACAGATATGTATCTTACCTGAAGGAAAAGTATCCTGGTGGGGAAAAGAAAGCCACCCTCTTCCCAGTACCAGTGAAGACCAGATGGAACTCCTGGTTTCATTCTGTTGAGTACATTGCAGAATATCTTGAAGATCTGATTGAATTCTTTCAGCAAACTGAAGCTGAGGGTAGTGCTACAACTATTTCAACAACCTAAGTATCAACGAACGTGACACTGTGAAATGCTATGCACTGTTTTTAATAGAACATTGCACTGCACTTATTGAGAACATTGTGGAACTTGAGGGCTCACAGTACATCCTATTTCACAAATTATACTCGTTATCAGAGCTAGAGAACACCTTTTTGTTGGTTAGCAGAGGCATATTTAGAGAAAAAAACCTCTGCTGCTATTACTCAACACAGGTTAAGCAGTGTGCAATGAAGGAAGACCTAAAAAATGTGGGTTTGAAGTGTCACTCCAAAATACACAGTCTTAAGGATAAAGACACTGAAAAATTGTTTGCGTCTGTAGGAAGTTTTCCTTTGCTGAACACACTCAC
>NQII01000981.1:140139-163703 GCA_002778355.1 Clitarchus hookeri | reverse complement strand
GTTTTTATTTACCGCTTTAATGTTTTTAAGTGAATTTTTGCACCGCTTTTAACAGTTTTTTATGACGAAATTTGGAAATTTTATTTACCACTTTTAGGGGGCCTTAGTTATAACTAATTAGTTTTTTTTTAAAACCTCTTTCCTTACAACTTCATATAAGTGGTCCACGACAAAGTGAGCACTCTTAAAATCAAGCTATGAAAAAAATCACTGCCCCCGTAACTGCATATATTTTAATGTAAAAAATGACTGCGATCGTCACAGTTAAGTTAGGAGCAAACTACGAGAAATAATTCCATTTTTTAACATCTTACTAGCTGTAAAGATACAAATTTTTTTTCACCTGCATTTCAATTACTTTTTGTTGTATGTAAATAAGATTAAAATTTGACATGATTGTAACACATTTGTGTTTCGAATGCTTTCACATCACCTGGCTGACACAATGTTCAAGTTAGCTTCATTGTTTGTTTAAGATTTTTTACCAGTTTGCGCTCGTGTGTCAACAAAACAGCGGTTTATGACTGTGATTTTAAATGTTAGTTTGTATCTTCTGAAGTAAAGTATTCATTAACGTAATAAATAAAATATTATGTGTGTTCTGAGTGAAGTGGAATTGTTTATCATCACTTTCTACTGTATTTCTGCATAGTTTCTTGTCACAGAAATTCTTGAAATTTCACGTAATATGCCAACATGGGAAAAGTGCTGCTTCATGCAATTGAAGTCTACACAAATTTTATAAACTTGAAAAAACTTTGGATTAGTGCGTTTTGTTATATTTGTGATATGTGTTGCAATTCTCAAAGCTTAAATTAATGCCTTAATGGCTGAACAGAATTGATCCAAATTGTTACAGCATGCTTTACCAGTAATGTTTGTCATTTGATGCAAGTTTCATGAAAATTTTCCCAGCCACACAGTTTTTAAAGTGCATAAGACCAATATTTGCTAAGGCCTAATGCTTTGCTTACGAAAAAAATCACTTATGCTTAACTAATATGAATGTGACTTCACCACAATATTAAAAAAAACAATACCTAGGCGATGACAATGTATTTCATGAAACTGCATCTGCGAATTTAATGCAGAATCTAATTTTGCCTTATATTACCATGCTTACCTGGAAGGTTTTTCGAAGCTAGTATTTACGGTTTGATATATTGGCTCATACAAATTAAACAGTTCGGACAGACGTTATAATACTGTTTTAACGTATTCCATAACACTTCAAGGAATGTTTCAAGTGCAGTATAAAACATTTTCATGCAGTTATTGTATCAAAACAAAAGACATACGGCTGAGGTGACTCTATGATCGTAAGTTGGGTTGAAATAATGCATTCATACTTCTAGATTTGGGTTTTCTCTGCCGATGCTATTGAGGTTAGCAACATGTTAAGTTGCGCCGGATCAATATTATACTTGTTTATGTGCGGTGCTGTTGCTGTTTGTATGTTTACAGTACACGTATTCTCTTTGTTTTATTGTAATACTAGTACACTACAATGCTAACGTTATGAAAAATGTAAAATTCATCCATTGTAACGTATGCTGCCGTATCAAAAACTTAAATATCCAGTTTTATAAATCGGTGTGTTTTCCAATAACCTAAGCAAACTCCATTTTTTAAGCTCTTTTAACATCTCATTCGATACTATTGAATGTTGTTACAACCTGCAATTGAATACACAATAATTCAAAGAATTTATTCAGCACAAATTATTGCAGACAAGTACTCAAACCAACTACGTTTTTACTGCTTCAGATGCCAATCTTGCACAATTATTCTGTACTTTCGCGAAGTGTTTGCTTATTTCGTGATTTCAAATACCTAAAGCATGACGAAAATTTCATGATTTTGGGTCTTAAAAAAACAGGTGTCTCTATTATGATACATCCTAAATTAATTAATTTTCCCAAATGATTTTCCTGTAGACAAAGTGCAGTTTTCTCAAAGCTCGGGAATTAATTTTTTCCCAGAATCTTATCCAGAGTTTCGGGATCCCGCCCACCCCTAGTATAAAGCCTGCAAAGGACTGGGTATTGGACATGTGGACGTTTAAATAATAAATCAACTGCAAGAGGCTCGCTAAAAGCTGCTTGATATGCTGAGTTTAGGCTTTTTTTGGCTACAAGGGGAGGACCTATATGTCAATCTAGGATATAATTTCTCTCGGAAGACTTAAAAATTGTAAAATAAATTAATTTTTCATCAAAACATGTTATTTTCACCATAGAAAGAATTGAGCACGGATGCAATTTTCAACATTTTTGGGGCCAATGTCAATTAAAATTTATCAAATTTAATTGTACAAGTGCGTAGGTCTTAAAAGTAAATTCAGAGGAACCATTTGACTGTATTAAATATAATGTCATGGTTCCTGAATTCACTTTGAAATCCAGCCATCCTATTCCATCTTGCTTCCCTTTTGTCCCGTTAGAGAGAATAGGGTGTACGGAAGGTGTAGTGAAGAAATCTGTGGGATGTTTAACTGCCAGAGATGGAGTTCAGCTGTACTTCCGGTAATTAAAGCAGTTTACTAAGGAAGGTGTCAAAGGGAGGTTGATATGTCTAAGCAGAAAGGATTAAGTTTCAGTTGATCATTTGTCTGTCTGTCACTGATGGTGAGAGAAATGCTGGCCAATATTTCAGGTGGTGGTGGCTAAAGGAGTGCATTCAGTATTATTTCAGATGTAATGAAGATGGGGAAATGGTTAATAAAGAAAGGCTGGCAAAGTGATGGTGGTTCACTAATCTGTTTATTTAGACTATAATAGTCTCACTTCAGCCAACTCCATGCACAAACAAAAGCTAAAAATGTTAAGTTAAAAGTACGACAGTGGTGCTAAATTAAGGCAGATTCACTATCTCTTCGCAACATAAGTTTTCTGTTGGCAGAAAGTCAAACAAAAATGTAACTTTGCAAAGCAAGATTATTATTTTGTGTTTTGTTTTTGTAGACTTTATGCAAAACATGGTACAGTTGTGAAACATTAGCCAAAGAAAACTGAATTTCTTGTATTGAAGACTTTACCTTAATAGTTTTAGCTACAAGAATTAATTTATTGTTAAATAGGACATTCGTATTGTTTGAGAGTTCAACCCTACGTAGAAGTTGAAAGTTGAGCTACTCTCTTGCTTTTATACATTTATATGTACATATGCTATTTGTAGGTTGTGAATCCAACTGTAGACCTTTTTAGTCTTATAAGACCAGATAGGACAAGATAAGCTCACCAGGGCTTGAAGTGCACCTTGTTTACTATTCAGGGTGATGAGGAGAAATATTGTAGTTCAATTACTGCATCATGGCAATGCCACTGCAGTGCAGTGAGGTGGCTGGGCAGTCTGGTTTACTGGGAATGGTCAGAGGTGTGGCAACATCATCATAGCACCACAGTCATCTCCTTTAGTTGTAGCATAGAGGAGCACTTCCTGCCCTTTAGTTGTGCTGGGGGCTTGACATAATAGCTTTTGACGTGTGCATGGCCCAACTTGACAGCCCATATCACTTGTTCCATGCTTTCACAATAAGGTTGATTGTGATTATTGTAACAATCACATCTTATTTATAATGTTACCAGTGACAACCTGGTAGTGTAGTGGATAAAGCACAAGGCAGAAATTATGTATTTGTTTGGCTATCAGATAACATAATAGCAGGTAGCAAAGTGATTTTTTTAAATATATTGTGATAAGTTAGGAGGTGGGTTTAGATTTATAAGTGGCATTAATATATGTTCAATTTTGAGAAATCTCACATGCAGTACTTGTTCACTAAAAATGTAATGTATACTGGCAAATGGCATGGTAATATGTACAAAGTTCTATAAAGTCCAGCATATTGATCTCCCCTATTTGAATTGGCCACTACGCATGCTGTATGAGCAGATGGCACTGAGTCGTATGTTGTTGAGCAGCACAAGGAATACCATTTCGGTTGCAATCATGGTGTGGAGTGGTGAACATTGTGCATTTGTGGCAGAGACCTATTTTAAATATTGTGATTCTGTGCGAGACAGTGATTATTTCGTAGGCATTTTGGAGTTGGTAGACATGGAAAAGTTGCCGATAAGAAAACCATATTGTTGTGGGTACGTAACGTCCAGCAGATTGGTTAAACTGAAAATATTGCAGCAGTGAGGTAGGTTGTTATCAGATTGCTGCAAGGTTTCACCGCCAGGCGTGCTGCTGCCTTGAAAATATTGTTGGATTGTTGTGTGCGAAGAATTTTACACAACCACCTGAAGTTTTGTCCTTGCAAGCTGATGTTGGTGCAGGAACTGACAATGTGACTGGAACGCACTGCAGAGTGCTTGCGAGGCCATGTTAGCAAATGCTTCAGATGATGCTGTTGTTCTCACTGGTGACAGGGCACATTTTCATTTATCGGGTTTCATAAATAAACAAAATTTTTGTTATTGGGCAGTAGAAAATCTTTGACAACACCATGAGTGACCTCTCCACAGTCAGCATGTAACTGTTTGGTGTGATGTTGCAGATTTTGGAATCATTAGGCCATACTCTTTTGAGGAAACAGGACTTGCAGTGACTGTCAATTCTCACTGCTATGTTGTGATGCATAATTTCCTGGAGCCCAGACTCAACTAAATGAATGAATGCAGATGTAAATGTTCCAACAAGACGGTGCTATTGCACACACAGCACTCCTTTCTCGTGAAGTTTTAGGACAAATGCTTCCGGGCCACCTCATCTCATTGCATGGCAACATCTCATGGCCGGCTCGGTTACCAGACCTGTCCCCTTGTGACTTCTTTCTTTGGGGACACCTGAAGGCTGTCGTCTTTGGGGACACCTGAAGGCTGTCGTCTTTGGACACAGGCCGCAAACAATTGACGAGTTGAAGGATGCCATTCACAATGCAGTCTGTGCAATACCAATGGAAATGACTCTGCGCTTAATGCTAAACTTCAGGTGGCAGCTACAGCAGTGTGTTGCCGTGAGGTTAAACATTTTGACAATATCATCTTCAGAACACACAATGTGTAATGGCAAACATTGCTTTGTATGCTGATGCAATATATTGTTTACCAGGACATACAGTATTAATTTTGTTGCAGTTTCAAATCTGGGAGATCAATATGCCAGACCCTGTCTTTTTCTTATTAACCATTANCTAAACTTCAGGTGGCAGCTACAGCAGTGTGTTGCCGTGAGGTTAAACATTTTGACAATATCATCTTCAGAACACATAATGTGTAATGGCAAACATTGCTTTGTATGCTGATGCAATATATTGTTTACCAGGACATCCAGTATTAATTTTGTTGCAGTTTCAAATCTGGGAGATCAATATGCCAGACCCTGTCTTTTTCTTATTAACCATTANCCAGTATTAATTTTGTTGCAGTTTCAAATCTGGGAGATCAATATGCCAGACCCTGTCTTTTTCTTATTAACCATTATGGTAAATGAGTAATGATAAAACACATGAAATCTGAAAACAAATGGTTAAAGAAAAGTAGGTTTTGTAATGTATTGTGCCTTTTTGTAAAAAGTTAAACATGTGTGATTTTTTTCCCCTACAGGAAATGGAGCAGCTGAATAGTAATTTCAATTACAACGTTCCTGAATTTTCTGAAGTTTTGACTTCTCTGTTTGCTGGTGCAGATAAACAGAAAAACCGCGCCATCAAATCAAACAAGAAGAGGCAGTAACTACTGAGGTTTCGTCAAAATGGAAAACTTATGGACACAATATTTGTGCTGTAAAAATAAAAACTATTGTCACTGGTATTTTTTTNTTTCGTCAAAATGGAAAACTTATGGACACAATATTTGTGCTGTAAAAATAAAAACTATTGTCACTGGTATTTTTTTTCTTTTCCTGAAAGAAATATTTTTCAACATGTTATGTTAAATACGCAATTTTAAAAACTTAATTTCTTAAATGTTTTCTAGAAGAGCTGAAACAATGAAAACCCTTGAAGAGATTTTTAAAGGATCAGGAAAACCAAATTCGTAAGGAAGTAAAACCTCAAAAACGTAACCTTGAAATAGTGAATCATATTGGTGTTGGTCAATGTAAAATATCACAATCTAATGAATGATATTTTTCAATATTTTTATTTATGGTGTTGAAGTATATACCTAAGTTTAAATATGTATTCAACTCATCCAACAAGATTGTTTAATATTATAGTACTGGAAATATCTTTAAAAAGCATAATAAAAAGATGTGATGCTACAAGTAGGGATGGCTTGGTTCCTTGATTGCATTGGTTTTTGATCTAGGAATTGTAACAAATTCGGTTTCAAAAAAGTTGGGTAATTTTCCTCCATTCCGGGATGCCCCACATAAACTACCTACATTTCTACTGCCTGCAGCAGGTTTTAGAACAATAGATGATTATTGCGTTAATGGGCAAACAATTATATCAACAAACTTTCCCAAACGTAAATGTAACATGTGTAATATCCATCAGATAACTTACGTTTTGCATCTCAACACTATTTATTGCCACCATTCTTAACCTCACATCCAGAAAAAGCATCAGCAAATTTCAGAACAATTGGTTATTATTTGTTGTTTCATTGTACAATATAATAAATTGTAATATGACAGCAAACATGTCCAATTGTAATCGTAACTTAAAATCAGGTTCTTACTACATTGTGTTCATCATTATTTTGTATATAGCATTATTTATTGCCGCCATTCCTGCTACAAAGATGGGAGAATTTGATTTTCAATTCTACGAGTACTATATATCTTTTTTTCTTTTTTTGCGTTGTGAATTGTATAAGTATTGCACCGACAATTTTCTGTTTCAAATATGTATAGAATATCGGAATTTCGGCGGCAACAGCAGATATTTGGTCTGCAGATGTTGGTTAATCTAAGTTTTTTGTCAAGGTGGACGTGTTGTTTTATTTTTGAAATTGACTGCTTATACATAAACTTAGACAAAAATGCCTACAAAATTATAATGTTGCAGTGCAGCAGGCCATTTTATTGTAGTAGAGAATGACACAAATTACACAGTGTGTAATTTTTGCATTATGAAAATTTCAACACTTGGAAAAAGTTCTTTGACTACTAACTAGTCTACTACATACAAGACAAAGCATGTTTGCATGGAGTTGAAAGTGTTTATAAGCATAAAAGAATAGTTTTTGAAATGTATTAAGTAGTATAAAATCTTGAAAATTTGAATAGTGTATGCGTTTTCCAGTTTAGTAAATATCTGTTATGGAGTAGGCCTATCAACATGCTCAAACAGATATTGTTTACATGGAGGTAGGAATAATTATTTATAATGATACATTTTCACGCCAGTTTAGCATCTTCCTCTATTATGTTATTAAATAGTGAGAATCAAATTGAGTCCCGAATTAAGACCTAAAACAAAAATAATGAAACTGAATTGAGAATTATATGTGACAATGTCCCACCACTCATGAAAACATTTAAATAGGTAGTAAACACTTACTTAGTTTTAATCACAGAATTCATTGTAAATCATGTTTCGCATACATAATAAAGAACAGTGTATACTTTTAGACACTGAACCTCAGTCTACTTATTGATGAAATGTTGATCATGTTTAAATCCACTGAATTGGAATAGAACCGGAACCGAAAATAATATAATCAAAATTGAACCGGAACCCAAAAATGTTTGGAATTTACCTATTTCTAGTTACTGCGTTCCTCAGGAAACATAACTGAAGTAATTCGTTATTTAACGTTTCATCATCATTAGAGAACAAAAAAATAATCTTTTAAGAGAAACACCACACAGTGTATTATTAAAAATAACATTTAGTTCTAAAAGTGTAGAAACAAATTGTTTTTAAGTCAAAACTGTACAGAAGTGGGAATTCTCTTATATTTAAAAATGCCATGTTTAGAACATGAAATGGACTTTGGATTGGTACTCTTCAAAGGTCATCAAGTCTGTTTTGGAAGAACACAATTTAGGAATGAGCAGTGTTGCATGTATTGAAACATTTTGTAAAGAACAGTTAAAATGTATACGAGCATACAATTTAGATCAAATATGTTATACTCCTGAATCTCCCACTTTTCAGCCAAGGATAAAATGGTACACACTGCATGAAATTCAGCACAACGTGGCCTCGTGCTTGGGTTTAAGAACCTATTAGAACGAGTTGTGTGTTTGGGTTACTACTGATAAGGGAACATCGTCGACTTTAACTCTTATTTAAAGGAGAGAAATAGTGCACTTGAATTGTATCAGGCCCAATAATCAATCCGGTGTGAAAAGTTGGGCCATAAGTCTGATGTTATGCAGTTGTGAACCTCTGGATGTACAACTATTAAATGTTCTCGCACGCCGATGTCTTCCATTGTCTGTCAGGATACACTAGGGAAGCACCAGCATGGAAAGATTTCCTCCTCAAACTTCCGAATTATGCCAAGGACTTCTTGGTTCATAAATGAGAACACCTCCACCCATCTCTAGAACTGGTCTGTGATCACCAGTAAGTAACACTTCCTTCGGCTACCTTTTGGATGGAGTCCCATTAGGTCAGTTTCTGTGTGTGTCGACGGGGCATGAGGTCTGCGGGGTATACTATGACTTGGGCATTGGGTATGATTTGTTTTCATTTACAACATAGTAGCAGACATCTCTGCTTACGCCTTCTCCTGTGTACCTCTTGGATTTCCCTTAGAGTGTCTTGCATTTCTGGGCGATCTGCATGATGAGGGTGATCGTGGAAGTATTGGCACAACTCTTCTTTAAGGGATGGTGGTGCCCAAATGGTGCAGTCTCATAGTAAATAGCATTTGGGATGGCGTTCTATCAATCTTCTTATACTGGGATCCTTCTTCTGCTCCTGAAACTAGTCCTTGTTGAGTTGGAAGCGTATCTGCTTAAGACTCCTCTTCAGATGTGCGGCTTGCAATCTGCTTTGACCGTTTTACCACTTAGCAATGNTTAAACTAGTCCTTGTTGAGTTAGAAGCGTATCTGCTTAAGACTCCTCTTCAGATGTGCGGCTTGCAATCTGCTTTGACCGTTTTACCACTTAGCCATGGTGTACTAAACTCATTACACACTGTAACCAGGAATTGTTCCAATGCAAAATTTGACATCGTAAATTACACACCACGTAGAAACGCCTACATAATTAAGCAACCGTTAAACTGCATATATGCGAGATGGAAACTGATTATTTACAAACGGGTGCAAAATGCATTTATTGTGTGGGAAAGCATCACATTTTGTACGTCGGCAGCCATGTCAGTAATGTGCGGATTGTAAACAGTAGGCAGCAGTGGTGTCATATTTTCATGAAAGTAATTTGCCGCACAACGTTTCNTTATTTACTTACAAACGGGTGCAAAATGCATTTATTGTGTGGGAAAGCATCACATTTTGTACGTCGGCAGCCATGTTAGTAATGTGCGGATTGTAAACAGTAGGCAGCAGTGGTGTCATATTTTCATGAAAGTAATTTGCCGCACAACGTTTCCACACCAAAGACATACTTTGGTATGGAATTTTTTCTTTCAATTAGTTAAAAATGTTAATATAAATAATAAAAAATTATCCATTAAAACGACACAGGGAAAGACTGTTCAGCACAGTTGGTGTAATGCGTGATAGCAAACATAATAGGTTGGACCCTGAGAGACTGAAAATGTTGGTCTTTTTGAACAAAAACTTGCAAAACTGTTCTCCAAAAATGGGCAAAATTTCATCAAATTTTTTTAAGTAGTATTACTGTATATTATAATCACATTCTAGTTATATCTGTAAGTTTTTGGTTCATTATTAATGTTTGACAGGCTATTTTTTTTGTTTTTACATGTTTCTATTAGGTGGTTTTATTTTTTTTGTTTTTTTTTAGTTCAATACATATTATTGACAAAATCTTCTTGGAATTGTAATTGGAATCGAGGTAGATTTTCTGCATAGGTATCNTGGTTAATTATTAATGTTTGACAGGCAAGAAACTGTATACAACAAAAAATACACATTTGTGTGAAAGTTGATTTATATTTTTTTGTTTTTACATGTTTCTATTCTTTTTATTTTTTATTTTTTTTATTTTTTATAGTTCAATACATATTATTGACAAAATCTTCTTGGAATTGTAATTGGAATCGAGGTAGATTTTCTGCATAGGTATCGAAAAAAATTGGTATTGTGACATCCCTAGTTTTTTTGCAATACCCATATAATGAAGAGAGACACTCGCTTATTAATATGGTAATCCTGCTTGGTGAGGCTCAGCATGATGCATAAGAACCTAATCCATGATAATTTGTCATCTGGCTGTGGAAGATTTGCCTGGTCGACAGATTGGGTGCTCATGTGCCAGCCATATTTTATTCAATATCATGGTGGTTTGGCATAGGAGTCCAGCTTGCAGCTGGTGATTAATCTGTCTGATAAGGTTAATAGGTGGAACAGGATTCTCAAGGAAGCAGTACCAATAAATGTCAGCCTGCTTGTGTTTGCCCAGGTATATTTGATTTTGTCTGCAATACATTATGCACTGTTGGCCTTGTGACCAGAGTTGACCTAGTAGACTTCATCAATGGTGGGGACCGTATAAATATGAATATTCATGGCTACTTGTTGGACGTGTATAGTTTAACTGATTTTCCCATAGACTTTTAAATGAGCGCCAGGTTGCACCATCGCGATAGAGTTGAGATCAGCAATCTGCAGAGGCAGTATAAGATTGCTGGTTGCAGCAGAGTTTAACAGGGCTACGACTGCTTGTCGGTTAACAACCACCTCAATTTGTATGTTGACCACCGGTGCTCCTTGTATTGTATTAAGAGTGGTATATAGACACACACCCCCCCTCCAAGCACAGTGTTTAGCTCACAGGACTCTAAATACGGTGCGCCTGGGTGGAGTTTTGAGGCCGGGGCATGGTCAACCCAAGGCACAAGATGCCAGAGTTAGGCACGTGGAGGGGACACTCACCCTACCCTCCCTCAAGCAGTACATCATTCGCTCTCCGCGATGGGCCAGGGTAACATTGTGGACAACTCCAAACTACCTGTTGAAGTCCTGTGCTTGTGGTGCAACCGTTCGGTTTATGATTATAGTCTGTTCGCGGTGGAGAGATTCATTTTCAATTGTCACCAACCTACGAGTGCAGTAAACATGTAAGAATAATAGTAGTCAATAGAACGCGAAAAACTGCTATGGAATGAAAATAATACTATCGATAGCACCAGTTTTCGATTATCCGCTTTGTTTTACATTCACATAGTGTTCAAAAAACGATCGCTGCACGCAATCTTTCGTGAATGTACCTGTGTTTTGAACAGACTTCACTGGAAAACAAAAGATTGACGATCGTTAAATGTGGTCTGCAATTAGCATTGTTTGTATGGGAATTTTGACGGGACCAAAATAAAGACACTGGAAAAACTGTAAAATGTAAATAAAGGGAATGAGTAATCGAAAATCCACTGTACCTAAAACACATGTTTAATAAAATATGTTTTGCTTATTTTCTGTTAGCCATATTGCTCATGTTCCTCACTAAAAATTATTTGGTTTTTTGGCCATAATTTGAGTGTTCAGGCATTCATGAATAATCAGGAGTTTACTGTATTTTATTTTGGTCTTGATTCTGGTTTAACAAATATGTATATCTAACTGAGGTACACAAAATAAACTTCTATTTCTAATATTTACAAAGAAAAATAAATAAGTTATTCTTAAACATGTATGAAACAAGTCAACGTCAAACTCGTACATGGCTCTCAAGACCTCGATGTTAAGAGCTGCCCAAATCTCTTCACTCACTCAAACTCTTACACCTTCAGATTGTTCCTTAGCAATGTCTAATGAAACAATGTTTATAAAACAGTTAGTACTTTGCAGGATATCCTTTAGCACTTTTCACAGCTCTCAAATGGTTGGGCATAGATTGTGTCAACTTTGTGCAGCGAGAAGGATCTGTTTTCTCCCATTCTTCACGTAAAGCTGTTTTCAGATCTTTGTTCGAAACCTGGTGTTTCATATGCTTACTTCCAAGTAATGCCATAGATTTACTATCGCATCTCAAGTCCGGTGACTGTGGAGGTTCCTCAAGTATTTTCGGACAATTAAGTAGCAACATCCTTATTTTATGAGCTTTGTGTCATAGTCTTGGTAATACTTATATTGGTCAGGTACACCAAGCTTTTGAGCATTAGGTGGTGAATGTTCTTTCAGTATAATTTAGATACACATTTTGAGCCATTGTCCCATCAATAAAAGTCAGCTCTCCTGGTCCACTAGCTGACATGAACAAATAGTGATTGAATTATCAAAAATAAATTACGTGGTTGTTAAAATTGCAACGTTTCACAACTAGTTGTGTATACTTGCATTTGAGGTTAGGGAGTGTCTGTTTACCTGTTCTTGGCACAACTGAATTTTGATAGTACCAGTTTTAAGATAGTTTTTTCACAGATAAACAATAGTTCGGAATATATTTTGGTTTACGGACAGAATATCTGATCGATGGATGCGGGTAAATGAATGATTTAAGGGCATAGCATGCTCGTTTTTTTAACATTGTTTATATAAGATATTTGTTGGGACCATCCAAAAAAAATCGACATAAACGGGAACACAACAACGAGGTTTCACTGTGCAGGATATCAAGTTTTTCTTTGTTTTCCTAAAGTGTGAAACTGTGTGCATAGCAGGTTTCTGAATTAACTGATTCAATTGCTGGGCACCCTTACCAGCAGCAGTGTATTATTATTATACATTTGCAGACTGCAGAAGTATCCACAGCAAGGAACTTAAAACTAAAAAAAGGAGGCAAAAAAAGTTTGTCGAAACTAATTTTTTAGCATAGAAGATCCCCCCCCACCCCCGCTTTTTTTAAATCTCCTGCCTGCCTCAATTTCTGTATTGGTTCATGAAAAAGACAGCACTTATAATATACCACTTTCAAATTAGGGAGGGTGGGAGAAATAAAAAAAAGCTTATAACAATGAATGGGGTTGGGAGGAGATGTACACAATCAAACATTGGCATTGGTTATTACGTTAAAAAAAAATGTATTCTCAACTCATAAGTTATCTAAAATGTGACAATTTTTTTAAAAACAAATTTCATTTACAATATAATACACAAAGTTTCCACACACACTTATATCCTGTAAATTTAAGATATAAAATTAAACACACAAAAACATCCGACGTCACTCACAGTTGCCATTATTCTGTCCTGGTCACAACGCTATCCACGTGCAACACAACTAAAGGAAAAAAAAAAAAGCATTTGCACAAAACTCATTTCCCAACATTTTTCAGAGATAGTTCCATGAACATTCTAAATGGTGATAACTCATGATCACAAAACTCTGTCCTTATAAAAGTACATCAAGCTTACTGTAACATTCCAACGGATTACGAGTGTTACTATATATACCAGCACAAGCACAGTTAATGGATACAGCAATATGTGTGTCTTTTCAAGAATGGGCAAACCTGCAACAAAGAATAATATTTTAAAAACACAAAGAATCATAACAGAAGATTTTCAGATGTGAATGAATTTTACTTTCTAGTCATGGTACCCAACTAACTGGAAAACAGGGAAATTGAAAATTGTCATAAATCAGGGAAATAAGGTTTTGTTACTAAAAATTCCAAATTACAGTACAAGTGAAGAGTTTAAACTGCTTGCCTGACAAAAAGAGAAAATACATGGTAATTCACACTTATGGTTTAAAATATATAGGAAATATTGATATTGTTAATACTTCCATAAATACTGTTTACTGCCACTGCTTCTTGAATTGGAATCTACTCTCTCACACCGGGTAATTGCAATTCAGGAACACTATTGGAGACCTTGCTATTTCACTTTTTATATTGCAACTAGATGTGCCATATTTCATATATTCACTGACCTCTTTTTTTTTTCAGCTGTTGGAGTTAATATCACTTAGGTACTGTAACTATTTCATAAACACTAACAAAGGAACATTGCCTAACTTGAACTCATATTTTAAGGAGAAAAATGGCGCACATGCATGTATCAGGCCTAGTAATTGATCCCGTGTTAACAGTTGGGCCATAAGTCAGATGTGATCCTCTGAATGTACGGCTATTAAACGTTTGCACACACCGGTTGTACGTCACTCACGCTGCCCCACTGCAGCCGCTTGATGTCAGAGCGCGAAGTAATGTACAGGAGAGCGAGCAAGAGGTTTGTGTTCGTAACGGCAGTGAATCCACAAGCGATAGTGTGGCACCTCCAGGAGTGGTACGGAATGACAGCCACTTTACGACGATCAAATGTCAAAGAACAGGAGCTCCTGAAAGTCGTGACTGGCAAGCATCATTATTTGCGGCTATTAAACTAACTTGTACATTACACAAGCACATGGGGTTTTCTTTGTGACCTTGTTGATTTTCGTTGCAGATAGCGTACACAACTGCACAAATGAAGACGTGCTAGATATAAAAGTAAATAGTGGATTGACGTTTGATGCTTTTTGCGAGAGGATGACAACAACGATAATGAGACTGCCCTTTCACCACCATTACATTCGCCGAATAGCTCCATTGGTCCAAAGGGCAGGGATGTAAAGACTAGGAAGTCGGTGATGATACCTACTTTGAACATGGAAAATCATCAGATACCACTTTGCCCCTGTCCGTAACAGAAGAGTATATAAAAAGTGGAAAAGTGGAAAAAAGGGAAATCTGTCTTTCAGCACCGTCAAGAACAACTTTAAATTATTACAACAACAAAGGAATCTGTACACTTGGAGTAAATACGTTGAAAACCAGGATATGCATCCATAGAAGCTTTCAAAGGACAACACAATCTGTCTGGATAAATTTAACAATGCATACGGAAACTAAATGACAATCCACAACATAACATACAGCAGTCGGGCATGTAAGCCACAATGGAGGTGGGCCTTGAAAATTTTAAAGCATCGGCCGGGTTGGTGTACGCTTTCAAGAAAAAGCATAGTATTGTGTCGCGAAAGATAACCCATGTTACTACAAAAAAAAAGCTAGATAACGAAACAGCCATATTTATTGTATCTGTGAATTTGTTGCAGACACCAGAGCTATTATGGAAACGGTCAGTCGACAGAATGTGTACAATACGGATCAGAGCAGGTTTAATCTAGAAATCACGTCCGGTCGATCCCTTGCCAAAAAAAGGAACAAAAGACGTAGACACAGTCGTGCAGTCCGTCAGTAACACAACGCACAGCTTGCTGTCACCTCTGTTAGTAGTTTTAAAAGAGCTGGCCGGGACGTTTGACTTGCGTGTCAAGCACAGTGTGTTTCATGCGGACAATATTGTGGCAGTCACGTCATCTTCTGGAAAAGTCAACAAGGAATAGTTACAGATATGATGAGAGGAGGCATTTGCTAAAAACATGCAAGATGACAGCAGAGCAATTTTAATCATAGACTCATTTCCCGGCCACAAAAGCTTGTAAATGCATGAAGGGCACAGAGCAGATGACACCGTATTGACAATACAACCAGGTTGAACAAGATACTGTCAACCGCAGAATGTATTTGGCTTCCGCATATTCAAGGGTTTTTGTCCGCAGGTTTACCAACTCCACACGACTTCTGGGCGTTGATATGAACTTCGGTTAGCGTAACAACATCCTTCAAATGCAGTTACTTCTTCACAGGCAGCGATGTCCACTAGTGTTTTGGCCTGTCTTCCAGTACGTTTAGTATCGAAGCAGCTACACTGATAACCGGCCCGAGCACTTTGAACATCCAGTGAAATACTGTTGACATCGGTAACGTGCTTTGTTCATTGTGTAAACGTGCACAGTTTTTAACCTGTAGCTGGTGCCAGAGATCTCTTGCTTTGATCATTCTTATGTTGTGATTCACAAATGTAGTGGAAATGAATAAATGTGTCATTCAAGAAGTAGCGTAGCGTTATCAACTTATTACAGTGAAACCTCTATTATTAGTTTTTCATGGGACCTACTGAAAAAAACTCAGCATGAGGGAAAATTCAACAAGTGGACCACTCTCATCAAAAAGTAAAACTTAACATAAAAAAAAAAATTATTTTCATCCTTGGGTATACGCAGTTGATTGCCTGTAATGAACAGTGGACATATCTCAATTATTCAATATAAGTATTGTATTATAAAATATTGAAATGCACTTAATTTCGAAAATCCGCCAAATGTTTACATAAAATTCACTAAATTTCTGCCAAATGTAAAAAAAGTGACAAAAATCAAACAAATTTTATTAAAAACAATGATTTAAAATAGAAACGTGCTAAAAATTGTTAAGTTTGACATGTAAAAATTCAATTTTTTTAAAAATTATATTTTACTTTGTTTAAAATTCTACTGCCCCCTAAATGTTTTTAAATTTTGCCAAATTAAACACCACTTGCCATCTTGTGTGACAGTTGATATCACTGTATTACTCTTAAAAAAGTTACTAGCGTAATTTTATCCTAACATAATTAATCGTTATTTACCATACTGACCTAAAAATTATTACGTTTCCATTGTGGAATGAGAGTAAAGTTCAAATCCGTTCTGTCCATTATGAATGTCTGGTTCTGGTCCGTACCACAACCATTATACATACATGTTTTATTTGCGCAAATATTAGTTTGCTGACTTGAAACAAAGAAATGCCTGCAATTATTATGTTTTACCTGTTTTTGGATGCAAGTAATTCAAAAACAAATAGTGATTGAATTATCAAAAATAAATTACGTGGTTGTTAACAATTGCAACGTTTCACAACTAGTTGTGTATATGCACTAGCATTTAAGGTTAGGGAGTGTCTGTTTACCTGCTCTTGGTACTGAATTTTGGTAGTACCAATATTAAGATAGTTTTTTCACAGATAAACAATAGTTCCGAATATATTTTGGTTTTCGGACAGAATATCTAATCGATGGATGCGGGTAAATTAATGATTTAAGGGCATTATATGCTGGTTTTTTTAACATTGTTTATATAGGATATTTGTTGGGACCAACCAAAAACATTGACTGATACGGGAAAACGACATAAATGGGAACGCAACAACGAGGTTTCACTGTTATATCGATGTTACGCATTATTTTTCTTGGATTGTAAAGCTGACACTGTTAAAGTGAAGTACACTTGCAGGTATTGCGCTATTCTTCAATATGATAGGCATGGTTAAATTGTACACTTGAAAATCGTTACCTTCATTCCAAACTAATTGTTCCGTCGCATATGTTTGTACCTTTGGATTTCGAGGCAAATATAGGCGCTGCAGAATATCAATACGTTGTTAAAATGATATTGAACATAGACATGCGTGTGGTTCACATACAACGTATTTACATCATTTACCTGTCTTTTAGTGTATAACAACAAATATTCTCGAATGCCACTTCAAAACACGTTTGGCAGACCTGACCCATATCCTATCCCATCTCCATCCGCATCACTCGTTTTGGAGGGCTCCTGGTTGTCACTCCGTTGTACAGTAGTTCACGCTCGGACATCAAGTGGCTGCAGTGGGGCGGAGCGAGTGACGTACAACCAGTTCACGTGAACGTTTATAAGCTGTACATTCAGAGGGTTACAACTGCGTAACATCTAACTTATGGCCCAACTTTTCATGCAGGATCGATTGCTGGGCCTCATACAATGCGTGTGCACTTATTTTCTCCTTAAAATATGAGTTCAAGTCACAATGTTCCCTTGTACTAAAATAATTATGACTTAACAGTTTATGTACCATTTCGAGTCTGGAAAGTTTCAAATGTGTATTTTTATAAAATTGACAATAAATGGCAANCTTAACAGTTTATGTACCATTTCGAGTCTGGAAAGTTTCAAATGTGTATTTTTATAAAATTGACAATAAATGGCAAGCATATTTGGAGACAAGGTATGATAGTCCATTAAACAAACAATTTATGAAAGCTACAATTTTTGTCCTAAATATTATTAGGGGTGTGCAAATATTCTAAATTTGAATAGTTGCGAATAGTAATTAGGGGCAACTACGAAACTGTCTATTAGATTCAACACTACTATTAGGGCAATATGTATCTCTTAAGNGAATAGTAATTAGGGGCAACTACGAAACTGTCTATTAGATTCAACACTACTATTAGGGCAATATGTATCTCTTAAGTTTATTATCGTTGTGATGAACATTTGCATGGTTTCCTAGTACAAAGTGGTAAAATGTCCAAATAAAAATGCTTACTTACAACTGTAGCCTAAAAATGTGATGTAGATGTAGTATCCCAGGGCTAAGAGCCATAGAGAGTTGCCAAATAATCTTGACACAAGCCAGTCATGTCTGATTAATACTGAAAACAAATCAAGAAACATAACATAAATATCATGATTTCTGCAGTAAAACATTAACTTTTGATATCTGTGATGACACGTTACTTGCCATGATAGAAGAAAAGTTGGAATACATGCAGAATGACTAGTGATGGGAAGAATGCATTTAAATGAATGTCGAATGCATAACCCCACTCCACATCTTGGTCTCTGCAAGAAGGCTTGATGAAATATTTGTTACTAATAAACCTAAAACCAAAAATATTTAAAGCTGTTATAATTTACATTTATATTCTGCAGTACAACAGCATTAAGATAATAGATCAGCACTAGCATTACCAATGGGTTGTTGATGCTTGTCATCACAAACGGAACAGCACCAGCAACCTAAGAAAACTTATCTCTGCCAATAAAGTTGATGGAGTCAAAAATATTTTATAGAATTCGTAAAAATTACACAAAAAGCATTATGTTCGATTTTTTTTTTTTCCTTTTCCAATTTACTTATGATATTTGTATGCTTCGACAACTCTGAACAAAATTACTGAATAATTACAAAGCCAGATGGAAATTTTTTTGACAACTACAGTATATCTTGCATTGCAATGAACAAAAAACTTTGAAATAAAAAAACCCAAAAGGTGGAAAAGCACTCAATTTAAACCACATAAGACAGGAAACACTGCTATGAGATTACTTCTACACCATGGAAGCATTCAGTTTACTAAATTTCATCAAAATCCGAGAACACAGCTATCATGGCATCACTNAACACTGCTATGAGATTACTTCTACACCATGGAAGCATTCAGTTTACTAAATTTCATCAAAATCCGAGAACACAGCTATCATGGCATCACTTAAGTGGAATTAACCTAACTATGCAACTGATATGCCTGAATTTTGGTAAAATTTAGTGTGTCTAAAATAGTTGCTTCTCAGACCAGTATAAAAGAGCACAAAAGCATTTCTCTGAGAAATTTTAATGGTTTTTCCTTTATTTTTTGGTGTCAATATACAGTAAAACTCGCTTAAGACATATGTAATATGTTTCCCTGGATAAAACGTACAAATGTTCCCGTTCCGCCATTTTCTCCATAAGACACGTGTTATATTTTTTGTTTAAACAGTTGCTACAGGAATGTCCTTTTCCACAAATAAAGTTGTCTGCATATGTCTTCATGCGCATTTGACTGTGTCATTCCTGTAAATGTTTTCTTTTTTTGTCTACAAACAGGTCGGGTAAACGTCAAAAGAATTTTAATGTCTTTTCTTTCTCTTGTATATATAAAATAAAGAGAGATGAATGAGTTGCATCACTCTTTACCCTGTCAGTACCCATCCCTTTCTTTCCCTTCAATTTATTTCTGCCTATTCACTCATCCTCTTGAGCTTCATTGGCTATTCTTGCATTCCCAAGCGAAGTTACATTGAAGGAAAAAAAAAGGAAGGGGGGGGGGAAGTGGCAGACTATTCATCTGCAGACAATAGCCTTCAGACTTGAACATTAAAGTTTACGACAAGGATAAATGCCTGCAACTATACAGTGAGGCCGTATCATTCAAATGGTTCAAGCAGCTGTAATTTGTGTGTAGTTTCAGTCTTCGTAACATGCATTTACTGATTAGGAATGGCAAAGGGAAAAAAATGTTTCCCCCAGTTATTAGTGAATATCACTTCTTTTTTTAAAATAATCCTTATATGAACAATAGTTGCATAGAAAATACTATTGTAGATGTGCTGCATTTCAGCTTCAGTGCATGTAACTGTATTCAGAAAACCCAGGATGCCCATGGTGCAGTAGCACTGTACACAAAGTTGATTCCAATTCTATGGTAAGTGGCAACTGCAAAGGAGTTAGAAATGTCACTAACACTCAAAATTATTCTTGCAGAGCATAATGAAATACATTCTAATACTGGTAATTATTGTGGTGATATTTTTTTTGACATGCCATGGGCAATGTCGTTATCCTTTTATAGGCTTGCCACAGTTTCGTCCCTCAGGAAGAACCGTTGAAACCATACACGCCCCAGTTTCCCACATCTTATGGATGCCTGGCCGCCCCTTTTAGCTGCTGTTTGTAGACAAGACTTGCCACCCCTTCTGGTGAATCGCTGCCACAGGTGGTATGGCGTGTGCGAAAGGGTGTATTGCTCTCTCTCCCTCCACACCTCACCTCCCTATCCAGCCTTCGGTCAGAGCATATATATGAGGCCGTGCGACCCCCAAATTTCTGCCAGTCATCAACCGGTATCCCGGCCACACCATCCCTTTCTGGGAATTGTTCAGTGACTCTGCTGTTACCTCCGTCTATGAGAGAGCGCCGCCACCTATGGGAACTTTTGAGACTTCGAGCGTTGGCCCACCGCCAGGACATCACAGCAAGAGATCTCCGAGGTTACCCTTGCCCCCTTCAGTGACACACAAGATGCATCATCCGTGTACTCCTTGGCAACCTAGGGACTGCCTATCAGGCTTCGGACAAGGTTCAGGCTGGATGTGTTTGAATTATTGGCTAGCCTAATAAATGTAATCACATCTACCTTCATGTTTTCGTTATGCTCTGCTTGCTATTCTTTTACCCTCCACCTTGCTATCTCCCCTTTCGTCCACAAATCCTCACCCATACTTCTGGGTCTGGGCACACAGTTCCAACCCCTCCCTCCTGTCCTTCAGGCTTTGTGGATAGTTGCATTTCTTCCTCTGCTGTTGGTACGGGTATGGTGGTAGTCTCACCCTGTCGGCTAACACAGGGAGAGAGTGCGTAATCTCTACCCACCTAAATGGATTAGCATTAACTAGCATGTCATTAGGCGTAGAGGTATAGATTTCCTTTCATCACTGACGACTGGGGTATGGCGGTAGTCCCACCTTGTCTGTCACTACCGGGAAGGAGTGTTTGAACCTTCTACCCTAACAGGGAGCAAGAGTGCCACTGCAGTAGCCCCGCCAACTGATTGTTCTCATGCTAGGAGTTGAAGGTGGCCCTAGAGAAGCGCACAGCAAACCCTTTGAGGCACTAAGGATAACAGCGCTAACCCCATCTTACCTGTTTTCCTACATGGGAGACACAGGACACTCAGGCATCTGCACTGTGAGAGGGGTCACAGCTCTCCAGGAGACACACCTAGCTCACCTTGCTACACACACTTTGGACCCCATTGTTGCTGCAGAGCCGTGCCCATGCCCACAGGACACCTACTTCTCATACTACTTGTCCCCATTCTGCGTCACCAAGCTGGGTGGCGGAAAGTGGCTAAGCGAGCTTTGGCTCTGGCCAGGGAGGCTGCTGAGATGGAAACTAGGGTTGTCAGGGTTTATGCTGACCTAAAGGAATAGATTGCTCGCATCTGAGCTCTGACCATGCCTGAGTAACCAGTCAGTAATCAGATGCCAATTCAAGGAGATATAGCTGAGGAACCTCTGCCAGACTACCTGTCCATTCCATGAGCCATCTCCCTCCCTTCTACCTACCCCACCCAAAGTCCGACCACCTTTCCCTCACCCCACTGATCCTCACATCATTAGACACCTGTTTTTCCATCCTGTCCACTGCCATTAACTTTGCCCCAATACAAGCCTGCAAACCAGCACCACCAAAGATTTACCGGCAGATAATAGATCTGACAGGAACCCACGCAAGACAGTTGTCAACACCACCAACCCAGCAATTCTCGCAATCGGAGTACACTGCATCCTCACTCCGAGGGGGGAAGTAGACTACCCCATCTCGACAGAACTCCCAGTCACGTGAGGCGTCAATTTATGTACATAATTGATTTACAATAGCTTATTTCACAGAGACAGTTAAATTTTTTGTTTTATTATAGGCCTATTATTTTCATCATAAAGCATTTGCATTGGAAAATATTTCTACAGGTTGTATCTAAATTCAACAGACAATTTTCGGCTGCAGGTTAATCACGAAAAAATAAGTTGAAAATGTAATACGACCTATGGCCTAAAGTGAATACCAAGGGTGGTACACATCTTTGAAGTTGGACCTGAAACACTTGTTTATTGTAAATATTAGACATAATATTTAAGATGGAACACTGATTGTGTAGATAATGGTTAACTGAACAAAGATCTTCAAAACACCATAACCTTTATTACAGTCATCGAAATATTTCCTGTATATAATGACTGTTACTACCCCTATGTCGCGGTAGCACATTTGGGATTTAAAATTTGGATTATTAATCCCCATGCCACAATTAACAAAAATGTTATGTTGTGTAAATACCCTACGCCTCACCGTTTTTGAGTAATTTGTGTTTTACTTCCAAAATAATATTTACCAATACCTGGCAAGTGGGGCACACACAATACCCAAAAACACACTGTTGCGGCTATTAAATGATAGGGAAGATTCCAGAGAGAGGTAAATTACAGTGGCACTGTAATAAATTATTTCTTCAGTTACAAATTCAAAAATGTGTAACTCCCTTAGAATGAATTTTAGACCATAGGTTATATATAAGGTTTTAACTTCTGACCTGCAGCCGAAGTTTGTCGGTCGAATTTAGATACACCCTGCATATTGCACCAATACAAAGGAGAGGATTTTTTTTTTATTTTCCTTGGTAAGAAGTTTTTACTAGCTGGTCTTTGTAAAAATGTATTAAGCAAGTCAAATCTCGATATTACAGACACTCACGGTTCCCCAAAATTTGTCTGTACGACCAAGTTGTCTTTATGAACTAAAATGACCAAATTTCGACCCATATGGCACCCCTCCCCCTAAAAGTGAAAATTGCATCCAAACAGCATATTTTGCTAACTGGGTACATGTCATATTCACATGTCTCTGATGGAAAAATTATATGATTTTATTGATTAAATGTAAATTTATGTATTAGGGTAATGTATTCTCAGTAAAACGATACTCGAGTTATGCAGTACAGACTTATGAGTGAATTAAAATTAACAAAAAGACCGCAACACTGCACATACTTACCACAAACAGCTGTGATACAGCCCGTGTTCACATTTTCAACGAGGAAATAAAGACATTTTATATTGTTTACATTGATTATATATATATATATATATATATATATATATATATANTATTTTGAGCAAAATGCTGTTACAATCTCGAATAAAATGTCACGTCGGTAGCAAATAATTATATTACCCCAAATCCTGGATGCTACAATTTCCGTACAATCCCTTGCTAAGAAGAAAGGGAAAGAAACTATGACAAGTGAAATGATATCACTGCAACAAAACAAAGCCTGGACTCTTGAAATGTTAACAAAGGGAAGAAAACTATTCCATGTAAATGGAAT